>JAYMSP010001183.1:0-35169 GCA_036897095.1 Plantago elongata
AGTGGGAGCGTAGGGGCAGCGGAGGACAGAGGAGTGGCGGTGGGGGGAGGCGGTAGAGCAGTCGGTGGAGGCGTGGTAAGGGTAAGCAGAAACTAGATCTCGTTTCTCTGTAAATGGACTAGGTATATGATTGTGTTTTCCGTTTTGTACAAAACCTCGGTCCTGATCGGTTCGACATGCGATTTTTCGGTATTTGATCCGGACCGGAGGACCGAGAAATGTAAAATTATAATACCGAGGACCGGACCTAGTATGTTTAGGGCTGGTCCAAGGCTCAAATTTTTTGATCCGGTTAGAGTCGGTATTTCGGTCCGGTTCCGTTTCTGCTCACCCCTACTGGTAGGCCACAACGTTTAAATGTTCAAAAGACTTGACATGAGCATTTGAAAATCCTTCAAAGACATCCTTGATACAGAGTGTCATGTACTCAATGTTTGTTTGAATCTGTAAACATTTGATTTGCTATCACTTATCACCTCCTTGACCACCACAACAGTGCATTCTGAAAATTGTGTCTTAATAGTGGATTGAACTGTTTAGTTTGCAGTACTAAAATTAACAAAGTCAGATATTGACTTAGTAGTAGAGAAGCAGGACCAAATTACGTATTTCCCCACATAGAATGTCATTAATACATCAAATTTGTGTCTACAACATACTACAAAAGTACCTAAAGGAGAAGGGAAGGATCAAGGATGCAACGAATTTTGTAACAGGGTTAATCATTGTGACATATTTACATACGTTTTCATGACCACAAATTTACCATGTTCAAGTCAAGAGTAGGTTTAATTGAACCAAAAATGAGTCTAATATAATTTGACCCACCACCAAATTTGAAAAAGAGGTATATCACATGTGCATGCATTGCAGGGAACCTTCATTAGATGAGAATCTAAACTTCCAACAATTATTGGTTTCGTGGCACAACATGAATCGCGTTTAACGTTTCTTCCTAATTTTCAACACGGAAACGAGTTTTCACTCTTCAATGCTTTGATGTGCATATGTAATAAATGATATTTGTCTACTACTAGTCTACTACTACTACTACTACAGCATATGCAGAAACACTCAAAACACATTACACCCATCTTCTTAGAAGGCCAAAATGGCAAGCCAACAAACCTCCTCACCGTACGCTTTCCGAAGCACCGATCATTTGTTGCTGCTCAATGATGGCAGTCCCGTTCCCCCTGGAAAATTTCGGCAGAGATGGAGGGCAGCTCGCATTGCTATACAAGCTTCGCTAACATTAGCAGGGCGGAAATTTTCGGCTCAGAAGAAATTGGAACACCATCAGTATACCAATATTGAACTTCCCTGCCTAACTTCTGATCAAACAGTTCCTCCTGACACAAACCAAACAAAGTTCAACATCACAGAAATCGTGAAAAACAAGAAACTAGTGGAGCTCCACAGCATCGGTGGCGTTGCAGGCGTAGCTAAGCTGCTCAACACCAACACAGAGAATGGAATTCGAGGGGATGAACATGACTTAAGAGAAAGGCGTGTGAAATTTTCTCCGAATACTTTGGAGAAGCTGAGAAGTGTTGTGAAGCAGCTGGTCCCTTTTGTGGTGAACTCTTTGAAGGACATCATATTTTCCCTCCTTCTGGTGTGTGCTGTTATCTCGACGGTCCTTGATATCATCATATATGGTGTGCAAGATGGCTGGTATCGCGATGGTAGGATTGTTCTTGGGTTGTTGCTGATGCTCATTTTCTCTGTAGACATCAAGTTCTTGAAACAAGTGCAGTTGGACAGACTGCTATGGACTAGCAATGAACAGATGGTTGATGTAGTGAGGGGTGGGAGAAGGCAGAAGGTCACGAGTTCCGATACAGTTGTTGGAGATGTCATATTCTTGGTAGTTGGGGATCAGGTTACTGCTGATGGGCTATTTATTGGCGGAGACTCGTTGCAAGTAGATGAATCGAGCATGGCCGCAGTCAGTGATGATCATAGCTCTGTTGATGTGAACTCAATGAAGAATCCATTCTTGTTATCTGGATCAAGAGTGGTTCGTGGGAAAGGAACTATGCTAGTAACATCAAAGAGGACGGATACTGCTTGGACTGGGATAATAAGCTCGACTATAACTGATCCGGAAACTCAAACTCCACTGCAAGAGCGGCTTGAGCAGCTAACTACTTTCATGAGGAGAGTGGGTGTTCCTTTGGCTCTTATTGTCTTTGTTATAACAATGACCCGATACTTCTTGGGAGAACATGAAGAAGGAATTCTTTTGGCCAACTCCCTGATGGAAATAATTTCGACAGCACTGGTCAACGTGCTTGTGGTCGTTCCGGGAGACCTAGCTCTGGCTTTTGTCCTGACACTTGTGTATTCGATGAAACATATGAGGGCTGATCAGGTGGTAGTACGAAAGATCTCAGCTTGCGAAACAATGGGTTCTACAACAATGATCTGCACAGAGAAAACTGGCACGTTAACCTTGAATCAGATGAAAGTGACCAAGTTCTGGGTAGGTGATGGTGAAAATGAAGGAACAGAACAAGATTTCTCTCAAGTTAAAGCTCAAGATCTTCTTGAGCTACTCTCTCAAGGAGTTGCGTTCAATACTACAGATATGACCGGTACGTCTAACTCCGAATCTCTGGTCAGGATTTCAGGCGATTCAATTGAAAAGGCGATTTTCTTGTGGGCTGTCCAGGATTTGGGTATTAATATTGAAAAGGTAAAGCAAGATTACACCTTTCTACGCGCTGAAAGCTTCAACTCAAAGAAGAAACAAAGCGGTGTGTTGATAAGTAGGAAGACAGATAGCTGCAATTATGTACACTGGAAGGGAGCTGCAGAGATGGTGCTAGCAATGTGTACGAGTTATCACGAACTTACAGGGCAATTGAAGAGTATGAGTGAAGTGAAAAGGTCCCGGTTCATGAACATTATTGATGGAATGGGAGCAAGCAACCTTCAGTGTGTTGCTCTTGCATACAAGAAAATAGATCCCAGTACATTCTTACCAAACGATGAGGGGAAAGACGATACGTCCAGGCAACTAAGTGAGAAAAATCTAACGCTACTTGGGATCATTGGTATAAAAGATCCCTGCAGGCCTGGTTCAAGAGAAGCTATACGATCTTGCAAATTTGCGGGGGTTGACATCAAAATGATAACTGGTGACAATGCATTCACGGCTAAGGCAATAGCCACCGATTGTGGGATACTGGAGAGTAACCAAGAAGTTACGGTTGCTGAGGTAATTAAAGGAAATGACTTCCACAACTACACTCCAGTAGAACGACTAGACAAAGTCAATAACATCCGTGTAATGGCTAGATCATCTCCTGAAGACAAAATCTTGATGGTCCAATGCCTAAAGCAGAATGGCCATGTTGTTGCAGTAACAGGACATAAATTTGACGACGCAACTGCACTAGAAGAAGCTGATGTAGGTCTTTCAATGGGAATTCAAGGAACTCAGGTTGCTAAAGCAAGCTCCGATGCTGAAATATTAGACGACAGTTTCTCCTCTATAGTTGCAGGGCTTCTCTGGGGGCGCTGTCTTTACAGCAACGTCGAGAAGTATATTCAGTTCCAACTGATTGTCAATGTTGTTGTCGGACTCATCACCGTAATAGGAGCCGTCTCAAGCCATGACCTACCTGTGACGACATTTCAGTATCTGTGGTTGGACTTCATTATGGAGAAATTAGGCGCACTGGCTCTGGCCACGGAGGGGCCAGAGGAAGAGCTTATGTGTAAACCTCCCATAGATCAAACCATACCTCTCATCACAAATATCATGTGGAGAAACATTTTGGCACAGGCAGTCTACCAAATATGTGTTCTCTTAACCTTACAATTGTACGGTATGTCACTTTTTACCATAGAGGAAGACGCAAGGGATACGCTCATATTCAATACATTCGTGCTTTTGCAAGTCTTCAGTCTGTTGAACTCCAGGACGCTCCAGAGGAAGAACGTCGTTAAAGGGATCCACAAGAACAGGATGTTTCTTGTCATTGTTGTGATAGTAATTCTCAGTCAGTTCGTCATGGTCGAGTTATTAGGAATCGTTGCTGACACAGTTAAACTGAGTTTGGAACAATGGGGAATATCCATTGCCTTAGCAGCTATGGCAGTGCCTGTTGGTTTGATTGTGAAGTTTGTTCCAGTACTAAATAAACCATTTCGCTGCTACTTGCCTTTCATCCGAGCTCCTCCAGATGACTTGATTTCTGCTGCAGAAGCGTTCCAAATCCTAAATGACGGAGATAATTTGGTTTCTGTTGCAGAAGCTTTCAACACTCGATTGTAATGAATGTGATAATGATCAAGTCGAGCCGCCCTCTTGTAATGAAACAGACCAAGAACCTAGTAGATTAGATAAGACCTGCTATCTAGTTTTTGTTTTTCTTCTGTTGAAAGGTTGTTCTGTTGTTGTGTTGTATATAGCCAATGACCATTAACCCTCAATCCTTTGACATCAACAAGAAACCATAATGCATAGAAACATTCTGTACATTATTATATAAGCTCATTCAGCTTAATATTTTCATCCATAGCGGTAACTTTATAATTTTAATTTTGACTTATCTTTCTGTTTTAACTATTATCATCATTTTCGAGATCACTACACAATAAATTTCAAACACAAAAATCTACGGTTTATACACAACATTGTACAATTAGTATACAACATTACTGGATTCTCACTACTCTCACAATAATTTGGACTTTCACAAGCTTTTATAAATAAAAACTGTATAAAATACGTATATTACAGATTGTAATGTATAAAATAATTTGAATACCGTGTGATCAAGAAACTGAAAATTTAACTGAAAGAGTGTAAATGCTCAAATACTTGGTCATGTGATTATTGATACGCGAAATCAAAGTGTAAGTACACAACCCTTAAGTAGTAGTAATCCAATGCAACCGGATACGTTGGAATTGCCATTATCCAGTAAAATTGTTGATCAGGAATTTACTTGGGAATTGGGATGTTTCATCAATAAAGTTGGCTACAGTAATTAACATCAAGTTTAGCTTTGGAGGAAGACTAATTACAATTTTGTTTGGTAATTAAACATGTGCACCCTCAACTTAGAACATGTGGTCATAAATCGCAGTAACAATTTTCACCCTGGTTCTAGAAAATAGAAATGATCAATTGCTAGATGATTTCTGAGATTCAGCTACAGTTTGTAGCTCGTATTTCAATTACTTTAGTTCGATTATACATATAATTTACTTAAACATTTTACAATGTAACACTATTTCATAATTAAATTAAGACGAGCTTACCAGGAAGGAGTGAGTAATTAACAAGGACCAAATGACCCCTCAATTATCAGAATTGCAATTTTGATTCTCTAACTTAATATCCTCTTCGATTTGGTTCTACGAAATATCAAATTTACGTATTTGGTCTTAAAATCATATATGTTTATTTATACGCCAACTATCTAATTTATTTAATTAATTCTTTAAAACTTTTTAAAATTATCAATTAGGTCTAAATTAATTTCAAAAAATTACTATAGAGTCCTTAAGTGACATTCAATTCTCAAAATCTAGATTCTAGAACATTGACTTTATAAAAAAAACTTAATTAGGTCCCTACAATTTCAAATAAATTTTTAATATTTGAAAAAAAAGATAAAATAAAATATTATTAGAACATATTATTTAAAAAAATAAATCAACTTAATAAAAAAATTAAAAATTTATATTAACCATTGACCTAATTTTGCCCAATTTAAAAAATTTTAGGACGTATTTTATAAATTTAACATTTCATAGGACTGTAGACAAAGATGACATTGAGATGGAGGACCAAAAATGAAATTCTCCCTCACTTTCTTTCGTGATCAGGTATCTATCTCTATAGAAACCAAGTCATTCTCATTCACTTTATTCCAGATATCCAGAGCTTCTGGAGCAGGCAGAGCTTGAATGCAACTATTTTCCAGGTCACTGAGAAATGGTTTCTTTGGCACTGGTACAAACTTTACAATCCAACCAATCACCCAAGTCACAGATGCTATAGCAACACACTCTCCCCACTGGTTCAGACTTAGTCGCTTCGTCTGTGGAAACTCTACCAGCAGAACCTGAATGACCATTATTATGCAAGTGTAGCGAAACAAGAGCTTGTTCTTGCCAATCCCTCTGAAGATGTTACTTTTCTCTAGCTCCCTGGAATTGATCACACTGAAAACTTGGCAAAGAACGTAAGTATTGAAGACCAGCGTGCCGCATACCTGCTTGTCCACTTTAAAAATTGACCTGCCGCAGAGTTGGAAGGTCAGGAGTACAGATGTTTGGTACAGAGCTTGCACGGAAAGGTTCCTCCACATTATATTCGTGATGATAGGCCCCGTTCGATCAATAGGAGGAGTACGCAAGATCTCTTCGCGTGGTTTCTCAGTTGTGAAAGCCACAATGCCTAGAGTTTCAACAACAAGGTTTATCCACAACAGATGAAATGTTGTCAGAGAGATTCCGTTGCCTGAAATAGCTGAAACAAGGCTCGCAATCAGGATCGCTATATTGACGCTGAGTTGAAACTGGATATACTTCCGGATGTTGCTGTAAATGCATCGGCCCCAGAGCAAGAGTGTCACAACGGAGGAGAAACTGCTGTCTAATATTGCAATATCTGATATCCATTTTCCTCTCTGGAATCCCACTGTAAGGCTTACATCAGCCTCATGTATTCCTCCTCCTACTTTTGCCACGACATGGCCTTTCTGTTTAAGGCATTTTACCATTAATAGCTCGTCTTCAGGGGATGATATTGCCACGACACGAATTTTATCAACTCTGTCTAGTAATTCTTCACCAGTGTAGTTTCTTAGCTCACTGCCTTCTATTACTTCCTCAGAACCTGCAGCAGTCTGATTGCTTGCATCTAGTATCCTGCAATCTGTGGCTATAGCCTTGGCTGTGAACATATTGTCGCCAGTGAACACTGTAACGCCAATCCCAGCATCTCTGCAAGACTTTATGCTTCTTGTTACATCTCCCTGGCAAGGATTCTTTATACCAATTATTCCGATTAATATCAGATCGCTTACAAGTTCATCTGATATAGATTCGGCAGGTAGCATCTTCTGATAAGAAAATGCAATGCACTGTAAATTGCTTGCTGCAATTCCCTGGATGATCCGTTGGAAGTGGGATCTTCCAGTTTCATCCAGGTTCTTCAACTCTCCAGAAGGTTCGTGATATCTTGAACATGTGGCAAGGACCAACTCTGCTGCTCCCTTCTGGTGCACATATATGTTACTGCCAGTCTTCCTTTTGATAAAGACCTTGCTTATTTTCTTTTGTGGGTTGAAAGATTCGACACTTAGAATCATGTAATGCTCCATCAGGTTCTTGATATCCATGTTCAAATCCTGAACGGCCCATGAAAAAATCGCCCTGTCGATTGGAGTACCAGAATGCTCAACTAAACATCCAGATTCAGGTACATATAAGTTACCTGCATTGTTGAAAGCTGCTCCTTGATAGAACAATTGGAGAACACCACGAGAGATAACTTGAGAGAAATCTTGTTTGATTTCTTCATTACCTACCCATAACTTGGTCACTTTCATCTGATCTGAAGTCAATGTGCCTGTCTTGTTTGTGCAGATAACTGTTGTTGAGCCCATTGATTCACAGGCTGAAAGGTTCCGCACCTTGACTTGTTTAGCTCTCATATGATGCACTGAATTTGCAAGTGTTAGCTTGAAGGCTAAATCCAATCCTCCAGGGACAATAACGATTATAGTGCTCGTAATTGCAGAAATTGTGTTCAACACATAGTTGAAAATATGAATGATCTTGTACCTGTGCGATTCTCCTGTTTCAAAGTAGTGAATTAGCATCGCTAGAAGAATTACAGGAGCGACAAGATAACCTATTTTTCTGATGAACGAAGTTAATCTGTCGAGTCGCTTTTGCAATGGTGTTTTTTCAATGGTATAGACAGTATTTAAGGCCATTCCCACTGGTGTAACTAGCATTTTCGAGTATCCATGAATCACATCTGCGCCTGAAGACAAGAATGGATTGTCAGTCGAATTTACACTTACAGGAACCCTCTCCCCAGTCACGCTCTGTTCGTCTACCTGCAATGAGCACCCATCAATGAACAGCCCATCAGCAGGGACTTGATCTCCAGTCCTCAAGAAAACCACATCTCCAACAACCAAATCGGACACTGAAACGAGTTTCCTCACCCCATTCCTCACAACATCAACGTTAAAGTCATTATTCATCCTTGACAGCTCCCACAACCGCCTTTCCTGGCGAGCGTTTTTCCTGGCTGACATAAGTACGTGGACAAATGCCAGAATGATATTGCTAGCACCGTCGTGCCAACCATCTCGGACACCATGTTCCAGGATACCGAGAACCGCAGAGAGTATGCTAGAGACCAGGACAATGAGAATTGCTATGTCACTAAAACCTTTAACAACAAAATGCATCACTCCTTTCACAGGGTCAGCATTGGAGCTCAAGTTCTTCCGCCTTGCTCTCAGATCATCTTCGTCACCACGGATTCCATTGTTAATGCTGGTCTTAAGAAGCGTGGCTATGGTTTCTACACCACCCCAGTTTTGGAGCTGATGTAAGTTCTTGTTGTTTACAACTTCTCTCAACTTATTCATTTCAAAAGGAGCTTGTGAGAAGAATAAGGAGAAATAGTATTTTGTTTATGCTGAATGTAACAAAAGAATTAATGAACTTGTTCAAAATTTCTGTACTAGTGATTATCCAATTACTAGAGGTGTACATGTATATATAGTATGTTGCTTATGCTGATCGAAATACTAAATGTTTTCATGAAACGAATCATTAAGTGATCTAATAAAGTCCAAGAAGTGAAGAACAAATTAAATGTACATTGTGATCACTTGGAGACAATGAAGTTGTTTCTTTGATTGCGATCATTTCAAGAGTCCATTGAAACTACTAGGAAGATAACAAATAATAAAAAATAGTAGTGTTACTTTAATTTTAACACTCAAATTATACTTTTGATGCTAAAAAAATGCATGGAAGATATTGTGGTTTAGTGCCAGTTTATAAGATAAGAAGCTAAATCAGCACTTGTTTTCAAAAAGATCACGGTCATCCAACAAGAAAGGATCATAGCCTGCCTGGCAAACTTGCTTATTGTGGTAGCTTCAACTATACTACATTTCATCTCAAGTTACCACGGTAAAGTATGAGATTTAGTTTACGAAGCAATGAACTAAAAAGATCTTGAACAGATGAAAAGTACCCGATGTTAAGTTATATGAAGTGCATGCTCATGTAAAATCAACTAATTGAGTTGTATCTGGAGAAATGCATCTGTTAAACTCTTTAACGGATGGCTATAATTGCTTCAAGAACAGATGGTATGCAATCGCAAAATGGTCCATAAATGCAGACAGCTATCTAGCTAGCCATCCATCTCAATTTGCTCAAGAGTAGTGGCATCAGAATGTGCATCCACAACAATGGTGAACATATTCTGTTACCCATTCGAATACAGAAAAAGCCAGAATCATAATCCCAACATTTGTACCCATTTTTTTGACTGCAGAATTTCACCAACCTCAATAACAAAAATCTACTACTAGTGAACGAAAAACTAGTGTTGAAGGACACTAACCTGACCACATGAGCACCATAAAATTAGAGGAAAAAAATAAAAAGTGCATAGGTGATGAGTAAAACTCATGAAAGGCAGTAAGATCTAAAAATCTCTTTTCACTTCAAATTAGAGTCGGCAAAAATAATGTTTGGATTCTTACATGCAGAATTTTTGAAACCTTGATTAGGTCGGGTTGTCTAACCAATGTCAAAACCACTAAATGTACCCCATATGTACCTCCCCAAGCTAACTTTACACGAAACAGATTTTACAACATTGGGTCTTGGCACAATCCTCGCTTAAACATTGATCATGCGTTGGCTGACTGTGAAGGTAGTTTCGGGTGGTTGTGTTCTCCTTCATAAGTGACGATGAGCATTGTAGGTTCTTCCAAGCATCTCTCCACATGTTTTCTTGCTGGGCAACCTCTCATGCTACTACATTTGTAGTAACCCCTACAGGATTGCGAAACAAAATCACCAAAAATCATTATTATACTTGTGATTACTATTCAGTTATACCAAGGCTAACTACAAATATTTTACTAAAATACCAATGGCAGTACTTAGCAGTTAGCAAACGAGACAAACTTGGATATAAAATGATAAAAAAGCTGAACTGGAATCATAGAGCTATTGAACAAAAAAATAAGGCTATTGTTAGTTAATACTATCCCAGAAGTTTTGGCCCTTATGTTGAACGGAATAATTGCTTGAACCTACGTGAAACAATTTATGTTCGTTGAACATAAGGGCCAAAACTTCTGGGATAGATGTTCGTTGTCCCCCCTGTGGGGGGGGGGGGGGGGGGGGGGGGGTGAACACTTGATAAATTTCAAACTTCAGGGAATCGTTAATTACACAACCAAAGCAAGGGATCCATCTGTAAATCATGCCACGTGTATTCCACAGATCTTACCTCTATATCAGGGGAGTATCATAAATAGACCAAAAGATTGACAAGATTTGTAATTTGTATGTAATAAAATCTAGCACACACAAAAAAATATAAATGTAGTAATACTTAAGGGCATAGAAATAGTTACTTGATCATACAACAACATTTACTCCAGTTTTTCAGGACCACTCTATTTTCTTTTTCGCTCTTCAATGTGAAGCAAAAGGTAAAGGCTATTATTCATGTGAAGCAAACGGTAAAGCAATCATTCATGCCTGAATTCTTGTAAAACACTGAGTACTTGAAATGAACTAAATGAGAATCTAAACATATACACACAATTAAAGAAATTCTGCCCAAATCTCAAACAAAAGCGAGTTCAGTTAGATCTTCATATAGGAAACCCTAAATTGTAACTGTACCTGGGGTGAGGAGAGCCTTTTATTGGTTTCTGACCATACTTCCTCCAAGAGTACTCATCCTGCGGTATATCAGCTAACTTGTTACTTATAGCAGGCACTTTGATGGATCGTTTTACCCTGTGTTTCCTGCATACATCATTCATGTGTTAAAACATAAACAAAATTAGTTTTGAGCAATGAGTAGAAACTAAGATGGACACAAAATACAAAATTTAGCAGAAACAGCTACCTCTTCTTCGAGCAATGGCATCTACTGCTACTTCCTCCACACTTCACACTTCCATCTTCTCCCCTAGAGCACTTCCTCTTATGCTGACACGAGCTCTGATCCGCAGAATGTGTCCCACTCATCAAATTAAAAGAACTCCCACCTAAATTAGCAACGCTCCCATCTATACTCAATGAAGAGATGAACGACCTAGCAGATGACATGGATGGTGTGCAGGCAGAGCTATCAAAATTGAGGCTAACACCACTATTACTACGACGGTACATTACTTCAGCTTGTTGCTTCAACCTTTGCTGCTGGAGAAAGTGATATTTTGGCGGTAAGGGTGCTTGTTGGGAAAGACAGAGTTGGTTCTGGCCATTCGAGCTAAGCTCCAGGCAAGGCTTCCCCAATGTAAGTGCATTCTTGGTGGCATTGTATCCAATTTCCTGAATCGGGATTCTATCGAAGAGCTGGAGAGGTTTGAGCAGATTATCACCAGCATCAGTCAAAATCGGGCTTTCCATAAAAAGGTTCGTAGGAAATGGAGCTTGGAATGTCTTGGATTTCCTGACTCTAGCATGACCAGTAGTAGTAGAATAACTAAGAAGAGAAACAACTTTCTTGAACCTATTCACAGATTCCCCTGTTTGCCTCACGAAATTTCTATGCCTGTTCTCATCTCTAGGCTGAGACAAGAGATTAATAACTCTATGGCAACTCTCAACAGCTAAACTATTTGCTTTTTCAACCTCCTCCATACCTAAACTCTAACAAACACCCAGCAATAAAACAATTAAGCTAAAAAAGAAAATTCAACAGACCCAAAGATAGCAAATTCATGACCAAATCTACTTCAATGGATCTTCAACAGACCAAAAGAGGCATAAATCCAAAAACCCACAAGCAAAAAATCCGAAATTTAAGCTAAGCAGCACATCAACAGCATATTTAAGCAAAAGGGGCAACACAAATCCGAATAAAAAACTCAAATTCAACTACATATTCAAAACAAGAAATTAGCGACTAGCAGAAACAGAGAAAGAGAAATTCAAGAAAAGGTGAAGTTTAAAAGGGCAGAGTGAAGCAACGGGTCTTTGCTTTATTGGACTTTGGGTAGAAATGAATGGCGATAAACCCTAGAAATCTAGAATCTTTATGAGAAAAGAAAACTAAAAGGAAAAGAGGGATTGGGACTGATGAGTGAAATTGAAGACTTCAGTGAGCTTTCATTTTCTCATTTTCTTTTCTCCTCCCTCTTTTAGAGGGAATACACGTAGACAAACTAATGAAAATCTTAAATACGAAAAATTAAAATACGGATTGATATATTTAAACGTAATTATAATCTATAAACATTATATTTTGAATAAATGGATAAACATTTTATGTTGTACCATCTAACGTTTTAAATATATATGGAGTATTTGTCTCATCTATGTAGAATGTATATAAAAAGGTCCCATAGGATATTTAAGGGGGACTAGGAGGAAGAGATTGCAAAGACAAGGTGAAATCTTGAAAATAATTGTAATAAAGGCATGATTAATTAGTAGTACAAAAAGAGGTTTTGTGTTTGTTAATATTGCCCGCTATATGATTACAGTGAGGATGTTGTTGGAGTAAAGACAAAAGAAGAAGTGGTTTTGGGGCACATTAATGAAAACTCCACACCATAAACTGCTGTCTCTGTCATCAGCTACTAATTCTTGCGTGGGATCTATCAGGGACTATTTTATGCGATGCTCCCCCCCAAAGAAATATATTCACACCATATGCGGATTTAGACGATGTTTATTTACACATTGTTTGATTGTGACTTGTGAATAAAGGCTATTCCTCCTAAATTATTAAGCCGAGTTGAGTATATTATTCTTTGAGTACAGTTTAAATTGTTATTGAGCTTAAAGTAATAGACGAGCTACTTTTGAGCTCAAGTTCAAAATGCATATTGTATGGTCCGTCCGAAACTCCAAAAGCTAGTGGCCCAACATGGCCTAGTTGGATCATACTTATTGGGCTTGGCCCTTAATCTAAGTTGCTGAAAACTCATTCAGTTAAGTTGAGTTAAGCTCTGCTTAATTATATTGTATACTACATTTAAGTTCAGTTGAGAAAATTATAGTTAAAAAGAACATAGCCTTACTCGACCACTACAATATTTCTGGTCTTCGTCTTAGATTAATGAAACACCTCAGTTTTGATGTGAACAATATACCATACATTGGGAGTTGTACGATAAGTTTTATTAGTTACTTGAACAAAATTCACATAGAATTCATGTTGGGCCTAATAACAACATGCCACTGGAACAAAGAGATAGTTATTGATGCAATGTATTTTTTTGCACTAAGTATGTTCCTTCGTAATCTTTTTGAATGCCTTAGGAAAGTAGTGTTTTAGGTTACTTAGGTCTCGACTAAGTTTCAGTTGCCCTCGTGTGATTGCCTTCGTCCAATTGTTCTGCATAAGTCTAAACCGACTTGCCCTAAACAAGTCGGTGGTAGACTCAACTAAATGCTTTTTGAGGTTTTGCCTCGGAGCTAGGGAGTGGGGGTGGAGTTGGATTAGAGAACTTACCATGAATGACGGGGGTAGCCCTATATTTGTAGAATTCAAGAGGGGACAAGTCTCCATGATGCAAGGATCATGTCCCTTGTCAGATCTTGCCACGCGGTATGGTCCCCTTGTTGTTGCCCTCGTAGGATATTACTTCCCCTCGTAGGGAAGTCATATGGGCCCATCTTCACATTATGGGGGAAGTGGTTCCCCTCGTATGAATAGTGATATACGAGGGGAACACTAACTTACCCTCGTATGAACAGTTGTAGGACGCAGGTCTCTCCGCGGGTAAACCCTTATACCAGAATACACCCCATCATATGTCCACCAAGTTACTAGTCATCTTATCGTAGAAAGATAACTAGGAACTTTATTAGGTTTCTTTATGAGAGCAAATTTTACCGACGGGAGTTGCATCGTAGGAAAGTTTTTCTTCGAAGGTGATGAACTCATCCTCCATCTCTCCTCCGAAAGACAAGTTTCGAAGAGAAAGATATGACGAGGAGAAACTTCTGTGGAGTAGGGAATATAAAATTCAATCTCTCCTTCGTCCACTTTTTTCTTTTTGTTGTTGTTGTCGAAGCGTCATGTCCCAGAAGCTGAAGGACCCAACGCCACTCTGGGAAATGAATCGTTGATGGAAATCTATAAATAGGAGGCTCCGCTTTTATCGCCTCACACACAATTCCACAATTCATTCTGACAAGTATTACATTCGGAACTCCGAGAAGAAAGCTTACTTTGAGGCGAGGAGCATTCATTTCCACTCTACAAAGGTATGCCCTTCGTCTATTCGTTTTCCTTCGTGTACTTTTTCTTTCGAAATTGCTATATGCCTTCGTGAATATGTCAGTTGTCGTGGTGAATCATGTCCTCGTAACGTAGTTGCTCTCGAATGTAAGTAGATGTAGATGACCTAATACTAAAAATAATTTGTTTGGTCTTCCTAGAAAATGTCTGCTCAAAGTGACAGCGGGTATAACTCCGAAGCCTTAGAATACTACATCGACGGCCCTCATGAGGACCCTCCCTGGAAGCTCTACTAAATCAGATCAATGAGCAGGGTGAGGAGGTGGTATCCGAGGCCGCCGCTACGGGTGGGGAGTATCGGTGCTCTACTTACACACCAACTGTCCCTCCTCCCTTGTCCCCTAGAATAGTCGTAGAAGAAGGGAACGAGGGGCTTAAGTTGGGTGCGGAATCTTCCGCCCAATCAAGGCTAACTCGTGAGGAAAAGGGGAAAACCCCCATTCTCTTATCAAGTGACGAGGAGACTTCTCTCGAGGATCCCTTGAACAAGGAAAGCAAGGCCAAGGGCCAAGAGGAAAACATGGTCGAGGGCCAGGATGAACCTCCCAACCCTGTAAAAGACGCGGATGAAGAACTCGAAGTTGTTCCGAGGTGCAGGCGTGGTAGAGTCGCTAGCTTTCTTAGGACACGAAGGCTGAGAGAAGAGACGATATCATAGCTTACATGTTTCCTCCGGTTGTGGTCGCCACGGAAAGTGAAACGACGAGCCATCCGTCACAAGAGGGGCACGTCGTTGCTCCTACTCGCTCTATAAATCTGAGGTGTGAGATGGATCGGCTAGGAGAGATTCCTACAATATCCTCGTGCATAGTTGAGGAAGAAATTCCTTCAATCCGAAGGTGCTTTGAAATCCCCTCGGATATTTCAATCATTATACCAGAGAAATGGTAAACACTCTATAATATTCCCGAGGGGTGTATATGTGTCCACTTGGTTGCCTTCGAGTGCGGGTTTCGGGTGCCAATCCGAGAGGAGATCAAGAATATTATGTTGTATCTCGGTATGAGCCCTACTCAGCTGCTGCCGAACGCGCTTGGGTTACTCTCGGTGTTCTACATCTTCATGCGGATGGAAGGAGAAGATTTCAACGGGGAGAATTTTTGCAAAGTCTTCACAGTATCTTGCAGCCATGCGGATAAGCATTTCTTCCACTTTCAACCACGAAGGGGATACCGAATGCTGCACTCGTTCACTTCTTCCTTCGGATTAGCCTGGTGGCCCACATATGTGTATCTGCGGTTACCTTGGATGGACGAAGGGGGGGGGGGATTCAAGATTGGGGAGTACCCATGTTCTGGCGGAAAATTACCTTCGAAAACAAGCTCCTTCGTCAACCAATACCCAACTAGATGCAAAATTACCGTAATCTAGACGAAGATCAATGGTGGTTTTCCTACAGTTTAGTCGTTCAGCCGATAATGTGGCTCTCGGGATTGACCTCAAGGGCCGTATACTGTGCTGGAAATTACAATCTTGGTTTGTTTATGCCCTCGTCATAGACTTGCCCTTGTTTTCGTGCCTTATAATTTTTTATATTTTTAGATTGTTCTCCTCTGACGTGCAATTCTTCTGTAGATTATTGGATAATCGAAGCGATGAACGGCCTGCGAAAAAGATACTTGTCCAATGCGAGCAAGGGAGTGAAGACCCGAGCCCCAGAGCAGTTCGAGGGTAAAGAACCCATTAACATTGCGGCCCAGAAGTTCCCTCCCCAAAATCCGAGCAACAGAGCTACAAATCAGCTAACCAGACGGCCCTGAACAACCGAGGGCAAGATCTACAGTCGAAGGGGGCGGTTCTGGAGAGAACATAGCCCAACCCGCACAAATCACCTCGGAAGGCATCCAACACAGGAGGATAGGGACCCGAGAGCCGCAACCATTCAAGAATAATCCAGACCCCCTTCAGCCGTAGTATACCAAGGAAGTACGGGCGGATCCTCCAATTGTTGACGAGGATAAAAAATAGCCTCCCATGCGGATGGCCGAACACCTATCATATGATGAAGAGGACGATCAGCCCACTGTTCACCGAGGGGACAAGAGATCTGCTCCGGAGTCCGACTCCGTGACTTCGAAAAGGAGTCGTCTCGAGGCGCAAAAAGCCCGGGATGGGGATGATCAGAAGAATTTTATGGCCAAATCTCCCTCGAACAAAGCCGAGCTCCTCGTTCATATGCTGGAGAAGGTATACAAAATTTCCTTCGTACCTTTCAATTGTGAAGCTTAGTAGTGACTGTTGCTTCTCGTGTAGTGTTGAGATATGCCCTCGGAGCTGCCAGAGTGAAGGTAGTGAAGGATTTTTTCAAGTCCGAGTCTTTCAAGTTTATGCGCATGGGGTTCTTGGTAGTGTTTTAGGTTACTTAGATCTCGACTAAGTTCCAGTTGCCCTCGTGTGATTGCCTCGTCCAATTGCCCTACGTAAGAAAGGTAGGGGCTTAGCCTCTCTTAACCGACGTGTCTAGGACAAGTCGGTGGTAGACTCAACTAAATGTTCTTTGAGGTTTTGCCCCAGAGCTAGGGAGTGGGGGATGAAGGTGGATTAGAGAACTTACCATAAACGAAGGGGGTTGCCCTATATTTATAGAATTCAGGAGGGGACAAGTCTCCATGATTCAAGAGATCATGTCCCCTTGTCAGATCCTGCCACGTGGTGTGGTCCCCTTGTTTTGCTCTCGTAGGATATTACTTCCCCTCGTAGGGAAGTCATCTGGCCCATCTTCACGTTCTGGGGGGAAGTGGTTCCCCTCATATGAATAGTGATATACGAGGGGAACACTAACTTGACATCGTATAAACAGTTGTAGGACGCAGGTTTCTCCGCGGGTAAACCCTTTGTACCAGATTACACCCCCATCAATTATAAAAAAGTAATATTTACTTGTGTTTTGAGTGAGCTTTAGCCTCACATATCAAGTTGAAGTATAACAATTCAAAAAACAATTGATATATCATGTGAGCTCTATAATACAACAACAAATGGTAGATCGTCACATTGAATGCATAGTGTTGTGTGAAAATTGTATAATGTACACTCTTTTTATAGTTTTTTGGTAAAATTGGACTGTGGAGCGAATAATCATGCATAACAATCTCTTAGTCGGTCTAATAGTTATTGGGATAGGGGCTGGTTGGGCCCGGATATTTCTTAACAACCCAACCCGAACCGAATATTTTTCAGGCTTTCATGGCCCAACCGATCACCAGCTCGAATCTACATACCAACTCGTTGAAAAAGTGTATGTGTTCATTTGGACATTGTTAGAAACTTTAATGGAATGTGTTGGGTTTCAGTTCATTCCATCCTTCCATGTATTGGTAAATTTGGGTGGAATATGTAAAAACAAATACTCAGGTAGTTAGGTCCAGTAGCACTTCGCACAATATGTTTGATCAATGCATGAGTAAAAATGTAAAACACAAAATGTTATCAAAATACAAGTACTCATGCAACAACTTTTCATGAAGTTGTAAATTTATTTTCTTGTCATGGTAGAATACATCCCTTAAAATATGTGTTTGAAAGGATAGCAAACACTTGGGAATGATTGTGAAGCAAGTATAAATGTGGGATGAAATCCATTAATTAAGTTTTGGGCTTGTTGTATTTGGACTTTACATACTGAAATTATTGTTGAAAAGACTCTACTATTAATTTTATCATGTGATACGTTTAGCAGAACACCGTAAACATCACAACACAACAGGGTATACAATTCTTAATTTAGGAGATACATACATAACTCCATATGTTCCAATAATATTCTAGAAATACTACTTGTTTGTTCATCTTCATATTCCTATCCCAACCCAATTTCACTCCATTTGTCCTACCTTTGGCCTCGACTGTGGAGTTTGAGAGGTAAGTTCTTGGATTAGTCAGAAGAAAAAAGTAATTTAAACTGATTTCTTGTCAACACCTAGCAAATAGGTCAATATCAATAGTATAGATGTTTGTGGACAAATGTTATCTTGAGTTTATGTAAAATTAGCACGAGTGCTATTCAAATTTAAGACTTGCTCAGTTTCATACTCTTCTTGTGATTATTTTGAATGATGCAGTTGCTTATGTATGGCTTCTTCCACTTTAGCAATACCAGGTCTGTAATAATATACTATGTTAGTTACCCTTTGATGTCAATTATATATGATGGATACTCAACGCATAAATTAGTTTAAAGATAGGCTTACTGGGATTGACCTGAATGACTAGGTTCTCAACTTGTGTTCTTTATACTAATGGATAAAGTCAGATGTAGTTTGGGATTCTTTAAAGATAAAGGAAATTGATAATCATCAAACTACACTTCTAACATGAGTGCTAGTGTAAATAAGCACACCGGGATTTATATGTAGATGCCGGATGATCTAATTAGCTAGACTGTTTCGTAGCTTAGGCATATGCGAATTGTGAAACACATCGCGCTTGGTTTACAAATCAAGTCATTTGTGCTTGTGAGAATTTGACTGGAAAATCCATGATAGAAGGTGAGATGCAGTTTATGTATAATATGGTATATAAATGATGTTTTATAGAGTACTGCAGTACTTGTTCAATGAATTTTGTAAAAGTTACTCATACTCAATCCAGAAATGTTGATAGATTGGATAGAAGAATAGCAGATAAATAAGACACAAGTATTAGTCTCCAGTTGACTATGTTTCAAATTTCTTGTACAGTGTCTTCATGGACATTTGATGTGTGATGATTGAGGATTTCAAAGTTGATAGTGCCAAAGATGATTACAAATCTTGGAATGCAACAAATGTATTGATCTGAAAGATTTTAGAATCCTTAGTTATTATCTACACATTCATTAATGTAATCAAAGCATATGTAACTAATGACTTGTTGCATTCCAGTGCTAGCTAGTCATATCTTGTATGTGACATATAAAACCTCACACAGCTGGATCACTAATCTGCAAGCATGGGAAAGATTATTTGTGAACCTACTAAGTAGCGGTTTCGATTTACAAATGGATAGTGTCCGTCGTTAATGAATTGATGATAGAGTATACTAGTGGTGAAATGAGTAAGATAAACTTTAAGACTTTGTTGGTAAAATGGCTTGGACTTTCAAAATCCCTAACAATCTATCATAATTCATAGGTGAATGTTTATGAACAACTTATTTATTATGATGGGAGTGTTTCAGGAACATTTATAGGAAATTTGACTTCATGACATGATGGAGGGGGATGCTCAAGGTGCAAGTTACTATAGTAAAAAGTTGAGTAAGAGTAAATTACTTTCAATACTCTCAAACATGACTTTATTTTTTGTTGTGACTAGTTTAATGACATTGCAAGATGAAAATAGTCCATTTTTAAGTAGTTTGGGATGTTGAGGAATGATGAAAGATGTCAACACCCAAGTTCTTTAGCATTGTTTCTTGCTATGATATGGTCATGTGTGTACAAATCTTTATATGTATAAGACTAAGTACATTTTTTGAAATTTTCGAAATCATGACTGGAATCACATCATGAATTACAATGTTAAATTGCAAAAACATTACGGATTAAGAAAATATTCATCCCAAATCGATCCGGTAAAGATCAGCTCACACAAAAGTTCCCTACACATCACAAGAACAAAGCATCATGAATGTGTTCATCTTCGACGACCTTCAAACCCACATTTCCCCAACCAAATCTCGTCCAATTTCCCCGATTCTTGATTCCACACACTCCCCGATTAGTTTACCACCGAACCCAACAAAAAAATCAGCGTTCCGTTTCAAGCATTTCGATAAAGTTCCCCGAAACCACCACACACTCCGAAAAACTCGTGGCCCCGACCACTTCACACTCCAAACGTGATATCTCCCAAACGAAAAACCCCCACAAACCGATCGACCACTCTACGGAAACCTAATGAAATTTCTTACACGATGAAAAAAGAACCACTTCAATTGACTAATTACTTCTCGATATTTCATCAAAACAATGAAGCACAAAAACACACCCCTTGGTTCCTAATCCAGCCAACATTGCTTTGCAATCCAACCTGTCCTACCCATTCCCCCCCAATCCACCGTTAATGAATTCCAATCCAACGGACAAAATTCAAAAATTGCTACCTTAGTCGATCCGCGTCAAATGTGCTTCAACCAATAAGATTCCATCTTCCTCAATTGAGCTCCCTAACACTTGCTATTTAATCCGCTTATTTCTCTACATTTCTTTCATCTTCAATCCAATTCCCAATTTTCAGCTAATTTTCAAGCTATTGATCTATACTGGAATTCAATTCCCAAACCCTAACCTTAGCTTCCGTTACCAATTCCGCCATGTCCACCACCGAGGACCCTATCCCCGCCGGGGAGGCCACCGCTGAGGCCCCGGCCGTCGAAAATCCACCAGAGGAAGAAGCCGACGCCGCCGCCGCTGGTACTCCTCCTCCCGAGCAGCCCAAGTCTGATCCTGCTCCGAAGGAAACGAAAGCGAAGACCAAGAAGGTTCCTGCTCCTAGGAAGAGATCTGCTCCTTCTCACCCTCCTTACTTTGAGGTAGGTACTTTATTTTTCTTGTAAGTTATATAATTGAAATGAAATGAGCTGAGTCGAGTCGATCTTATTGTTCGATTTTTTGAACTGAACTGAACTGACATTTTTGAAATGGATGTAATGTAGATGGTGAAAGAGGCGATTGAGACGTTGAAGGAGAAGAACGGATCGAGTCAGCATGCTCTGCAGAAGTTTATAGAGGAGAAGCATAAGCATTTGCCGGCCAATTTCCGAAAGATTTTGCTGGTTCAGTTGAGGAAGCTTGTAGCTGCGGACAAGCTTCAGAAAATTAAGGCGTCTTACAAGCTGCCTCCCAAGTCGGCTTCCAAGCCGGCTGCAAATGTCAAGCCGGCGGCTAAGAAGCCGAAAGCCAAGCCAGCTGCTTCTGCTGCTGCGGCTAAGAAGAAGAAGCCTGCTCCTGCTGCTTCCAAGTCCAAGCCGAAGGCCGCTGCTGCCAAGGCTAAGCCCAAGCCAGCTGCCAAAACTAAATCCGTTGCTGCTGCCAAGCCCAAGCCGGCTGGAAAGGCCAAACCGGCTACGAAATCGAAGCCGGTTGCTAAAGCAAAGCCTGCAGCTAAGGCGAAGCCGAAGGCAACAGCTGTTGCTGCAGCCAAGCCGAAAGCTGCGCCGAAGAGGAAAGCGCCTACTGAGAGGAAAGCCCCTCCGGCTAAGGCTTCAAGGACATCAACCAGGAGCACTCCTGGGAAGAAGGCGGCTCCGGCTCCGGCGAAGAAGGCTACTCCGGTGAAGAAAGCTGCTCCAGTGAAGAAGGCTACTCCGGCGAAGAAAGCTGCTCCGGTGAAAAAGGCGGCGGCGAAATCACCGGCGAAGGGGAAAGCTGCTGCGGCGGCGAAATCACCGGTTAAAAGAACGGCGTCTACAAGGAGAGGGAAGAAGTAAGGCGTAGTTTGGGAAATGAGGTTGTTTGTAGGAACATGACTGTACATGTAGTATGGAATGAAGTTGTGATGGGTTGTAGTTTGATGAGAAAGATGTAGTTGTGCACAGATGAGATGAGAAGCTATATGTAGTTGCAGTAGTACCACTAATATCCTTCTTCCTCAAATTCTTTTTTGTTATTCATCAATAGTTTTTGTTCAATTCTATGAATCTTCATCAGTACATTAGTTTATTTCTCTTTTCTGATCGTCAGATTTCTTCTCTACTTTGTTCTAGTGTTTGATTCAAATTCCTTTTTCCGGTACGCAGGTTTCCCATAATTTTTTTCCAGTCATCATACAACTGGGAAGCTTAGGAAGATAAATAAAAGTAACAGAAGATCAAAAGTTTCCTTGATTACAACTGCCTATCTTCAAATTTCCTATCAATAACTAACTATATCCTACTAGTATAGGGTATGTAGTCTAGCTAGATACTATATATATATAAGAGTGAGCTAGTTGATCATCAAGTAATTAGTTATTTAGAATAGAAACAAATCCAATCAAGATTCAAGAAACGAACGACCGATCGATGATGAACATGAGGATGCAGGTTACTCCAGGCTTTCATTTTCAGCCTTCCCTATCCAACCAATGTCCTGCATCTTGTCGAAAAAGTCATCTACGGTGAAAACGCCAATCCCTGGGATGTCTTGAACGACGTACATTGGATTTTTTCTGAATTCCATGAAGAAGATAGCAAAAGGAGCACAATCTACGTCTTCACCAACTTGGTCAAGCCAAGAAACTGCCCTAATTCGACTAGGTTCGACAGAAAGGCAGGCTGCGGAACTTGGAAGATACAGGGTGCAGCTAAGTTGATCAAGTTCAAAGACGCTTACATCGGCTACACCAAAAGTTTTACTTTCTTTAACACCGGCATAAAGTCCAACGACACATCATCTGTTAAGAATTATAGATGGATTATGCATGAGTACTCTTTGATGGAAGAGGTGATCAAATCTGATAAAGTCAAGGACAAGTCTCTCGTGCTATGCAAGATTACAAGATATCGGGATGACGACGACGAGATACTTGATCAAGTTCAGCCAGCTGTTGGGATGGAAAGATCCTTACCAGAGGAAAATCAATGTAGCAAAAAGTTGAAAGCCTCCTTAGATGAACATCAACAGCAAGTTCAATCAATAAATCACGCATACAAGGAGAATCAAAGTCAATTGGATCAACAACAACGACGACAACAACAACAACAAGTTCAATCAATAAATCACGCATACGAGGAGAATCAAAGTCAATTGGATCAACAACGACAACAACAAGAAGTTCAATCAATAAATCACGCATACGAGGAGAATCCAGATGCATACGAAGAGAATCGAAGTCAATTGGATCAACAACGACGACAACAACAACAAGAAGTTCAATCAATAAATCACGCATACGGGGAGAATCGAAGTCAATTGGATCAACAACAACAACAACAACAACAAGAGGATGCATTGGATCAATTAAGAAATCACCTACTCGAGGACGATAATCCACTGTTTCAACGTCCATTTGATCAATCAATAACTCATCTACCTGAGGATGTTGCACACCAAACTAGTACTACCGATCCAGTGATGCCGAGATCAGACTCACTCGAGAAGTTTGGATTAGATCAACGACAACAAGAGGATGAATTGTATCAATTACTAAAGGTCATACTCGAGGGCAATGCACAACAAACCAGTATTACTGATCCACTGATGCAGTATCCAGACTCACTCGAGAAGTCTGGATGTCCATTAGATCAACGACAACAACAAGAGGATGAATTGGATCAATTAAGAAATCTCCCACTCGAGGGCAATGCACAGCAAACCAGTACTACTGATCCACTGATGCAGAATCCAGACTCACTCGAGAAGTTTCGATGTCCAAACGACAACAACAAGAGGATGAATGGGATGAATTAATAAATCTCCTCAATATGCCAGTAGATACAGAAGGGTTCTATTCTAGCTAAATAGTAATATCAGGCAAATGACTAGTAGATACAGAAGGGTTCTATTCTAGCTAAATAGTAATATCAGGCAAATGACGCCTTCAATCTATATTCATGTATTGTATTCATGTATTGACTATATATAGTTATACACACACATTCATTGATTGAATTTAGTTTACTAATATAAAGTTCAACTAAATATACATTTTCAGTTGTTGAGTTTGTATTCATTGTGTTTTCTATCGTGAAAGACCGATATTATACGTATCGTCCAACTTCGATCGACAAATGAGTGATACGATACAAAAGCTAGAGAGGTTGATGATGGGAGTTGATCTTATGATCATGGAATCTGTTTGACAGTATGATAAAACAAATAATCACATCTAATTTTGCTTAAGAGCATGCATTTTGCTTAAGAGCATGCCTATGTTATACTGTATATGTTCTTGAAAATCAATTAACAGCCTAAATTAGAGTCTGGAGAAAATCAATTAACAGCCTAAACTAGAGTCTGGAGAGCATAAAAAAATTCGACAACATTTGGGGCACGAACCACTGCAGACCTAAACGCAAAAGCTGTTCGTTTGGAGCCAATATTTTCAACAAACCATAACGAGTAGTAACTTTAACCTGCTTGTTCTAAACCTGATAAATTCTGAAAAATCTTCGATTACAACAAACCTCCCAAACAGTCAAATGAAACATATTGCAATATAATCAGGACGCAGTGCAACTTCTCAATACAAGTTGTTAACTTTGCCTAATGTTATAAATCAAAGCCCGTACAAGCAAGAAGAATTCGCTGATCATGTACGCAAGCTCATCTACATAGACAATCTGGTGAAGTAGACAATTTCACATACAAATCCAATTTTTTTTCCAGACATCTCAAAATAATACCATACATCTCAAAAAAGTTAAAAAATCTCTCAGTTAGGATGGCAGTATTTTTACTAGCATCCAGTCTGTACATCAGAGAGCTGTTCACTTCTTTTCCATTTTTGTGTAATTTCGACGCAAGATTGCTCTTCTAACTGTAATTTCCTTCTAACTAACTGTATGGATAAGGAGAGATGCAAAATTTCCTCATTCCCAAGCCAATATAACTACCCAGAACCTACCAATATTGCTGTCTGTCCCATGCTTTGAGAGGGTAGAAACTTCAAGCTAAAATGATACACAAGCTACTTTACGTATATATCTATCTATCGACATGATCCAACCTGTTTCATCTGTATGGATTCAAGTTCTGGTAGCACTTCACAAGCCACCTTCTGTAGAGAGAAACTTTTAAACAAATTGTTGCTCCCGATACTTGTTGTAAGTAGTGTTATTTCATTGGCATCCACATGTTCCTCTAGCAACTCCTCCCAATATTTATAATCATCATTGAGCTCTGAACCATTCATTAGCTCCATTACACGCCTCATAGTTGCAACATTTCTACCAGCACCACAACCCATAGCAGTCGCTGCTCCCACAGCATTAGCAAATGTTAACGTGTGAACCAAAGGCAGTCTCTGTATATAACCAAATGCAATAGCTGCCACAAAACTGTCTCCACAGCCGACAGTGTCTATCACATCCACCTGTTGAAGTGGCAAGAATAGTAGGTTAAACAAGTCATATATGCACCTAGCAGAAGCAGGCGGCTGTTTAGAGAGGGCAAGATTGTGTACTGAAACTAAAATGTTAATATTTGCTCAACACATCAAATTTTGAGGAATCTACGGATTGGAGATCAAGATGCGTATAATTAGAACAAATGACATGGTGCTCAAAAGATAAATTACCTTGAATGCAGGCGCACAACTTATACTTGAAGAGGTGATCAAAACTGAACCCTTACGACCCATCTTAACAATCACCCACTTCGTGCGAATCCCTTTACGAAGCAAGTCTTGTCCGGCCAGAATGGGGTTTTTTATGCTAGTCAACGACTCAGCCTGGTAGGTTATAATAATCAGTTGCAGTCAATGGCGGCAGCAGAAAAGAAACAGGATAAACTTGGAATTCAAAGATCATAGCGGTAAGGAGATAACCAGTGGAGATAAAACCTAATAAGTTGTCAAGCTACAGCCAATTCTCCTTCTTTTTTGTCTCTTTTCTTTGATAAATCTGGGCAACGATTTAAATGGAAGGAAGTGCGTCCATACAAGAAACAGTTGTACTTGAAAGCATGAGTTTTTGAAAAGTCAAAAGAATGGCTCATCCTAAAAATGGCAGATTGGACAAAATGATTGGCTGCTTAGCAGCAGTTGCATAGAGTAGTAATACAACAAACCATCGGTTCAGCTTTGTCTGAAAATAATGGTAGAACAAATGAAAATTTAGACAAATACACACCTCTTCAGAAGTTAACAGCAGAACATCACTCATTCGCATATACTTTTCAAGAGCTCTTTTCTCTGCCAATGTCCCAGTTAACAAGGACTTCCCTCGTGGTCCAGGGTCAAAAAAGACTGCACTGCCAACTTCAATGGCATAATCTAATGCAGACGCAAGCAACCCGGGGGGCAGTTCATCAAATCCATAGCCATTGCAGAAAATAATCTTAGACTTTCTTATAGCCAGCTTAGCTTCAGTGGACAATTTGCTCATCCAACTAAAGGCGGGTCCTCCACTAAAATCTGCTTGGCTGGAAATAGAAACATAGCAAATATGAAAGAACAAACGGGTACAAGAGCCCTTTAAACACATCACACATTGCAAATAAAAGTTATCCCGTAAACGAAAGAAACAGACAAAAAAGTTGACCTGAATGGTATACCTGCAAAATCCATGCCTATGTAGAGGGTCAACCAACACCCAGCATAGAAGTGTTTCATACGCTTTGCAAACACCAGCAATTGCAGCTTTTTGCTCATTCATTTCAACTGTACTTATTCCTTCGTCATGAAGTACATCTAATAGAAAACGGCCATACATCTCATCTCCAACATGACCAATAGAAGCCACACGAAGTCCTATTCTCGATGCAGCTATTGCCATATTGCAGTTGCCACCAGCTTCCCAGTACATCTATTAATATAAGTATATAGTCAGTACGCTTACCTCATCCCTAATTTTCAGAACAATCATAGTTTGGACGTAATGTGCATCTTAACAAGTATAGAAAATTAATCGATATCTCAATGTTAAATTCGGCATAACAGATACCCTGAAGAGCCATAAACATACAACATCTGTTAACACTTAACCGGTGAAGTTGAATAGATACCCTGAGTTCATATTTAGCAGCCAGGAGCCTATATCATCATTTATAAACAGGTGAAATCTAACAGATACCCTGAACTCATAATCAGCAAACCACTAAGGCGACACCACTAAGTCGAAATAACTAGCAAACCAAAAAGTTGGAGAACTTTTCAAATAACTAGCACGATAAAACAGCTCCTGAATAGTCCGATACGAAACCCCGACCTCCAATCACATTTCCTCCGTGCTGAATAAGAAAAGTCTTAATAATGTAGTAAATGTCAGAATAATGAAAAACTTGATTGACAGTTGACACTAGTCAGTAATCACCACTCTATATTTCTATTCCTCATCAATTCATTCAATACCATGAATTGCATTGACAATTAATTGTAGCTCAGTTGGTAAACGATTCCCTCTAACCAATTGGTCGCGGTTCGAGTCACCTTTGCCTTAAAAAAAAAATTAAAACAAAGGAAGCAGGTTGGTTACCTTATCAGGAGGAGAGCTTTCCAGGCGATCCATGTAAGCTTTCCGGTCATCCAAATTCTTGGGGGGCAAATTGGGAACACTGAGAACAATATCGACGCAGAGATTCCCAAGCGTGGCAACGTCGATTTCCTTAACGGAAAGGGATTTGGGGGCGGCATTTAGCGAATTAGGGGTGTGTTTGGGGAAGGGCATTTCGATTCCCCGGCAATTCAGGAAACGAGGAGGAGGAGTATGGCAACTTCTGCGATGGGAATATGCATATCTACTGGTATGGGTGTTGATTGGGGTGAAAAGGGCATGGTTGTTGGATTTGAAAGAAATGGCGAGAGGATTATGCATTCAGTGAAATTGGGTGGAGAGAAGAGAATAAATCTCTCTCTCAGTTTCGAGAATAGGGGAAAATGGTGTTAATGGTGTTGATTGATTGAATCGATAATTCAATGGAAGAGTGGAATCAGGAACAAAGTGTGGAAATTCAAAATCCAAGTGTTTGGATTCTGGATGGATGGTTGAATAGTGAATCAAATGGATACTGTTCGTTTTACAGTAGCAGTACTAGTGACTCTGCAGCCATCCAGGAGGATAACTAGTAGGTCAAACATATTCCATAACTTTATACAATTTGTAAATTTTAATCGTTTCACAAAATTTATAAATAATTAAAAATAAGATTAACATAAAATTCAATAAACAATAATAATATAAATGCATTTTCTTACGTTTTTAGTTTCTTGATATTTTTTACTCGTTTTAGTTTTCATGTGAAATTGTGTGCCATATACTTCCCGAAGTGAATATGTTTTATGACGTTGTAAATGTGTGTAAGAGTTGAATACTGTTTATAAGCTACGAAGTACAAATATGAATACAATATCTAGAAATTGGAGAATCAATCAATTCGCTTTAAACTCACTACAAAATTCATACATAGATCATCCTTTCATGTGGACACAGATACCTCCTAGTCTCCTACAATGTCATCTCGGACTGTGTTTCTTCAGAATGGACTGAATCACTGGATGGTGTTTTACAATTCTTCAATACAACAAAATCCAAGATTCTAGCTTTCTCTAATCATGAAATGTATACAAATATGATTCACGTCTCTATTTTTCGACCAAGGAATTGGTATCGTTAGGACGTCACCTTTTCTACTTGTTAATAGGTACAACTCCACTAAAATGAACAAGAAACACGAAAAATAGCCTTCTGACACATGCATTATCTTTGCCTTTCTGGAGTTTGAGATTAGATGGTATGAGTATAACCAGTAGCCAGTAGGTCTGATGCAATGAGCTATCACTCACCAAAATTCATTATGATGGGCCATGTTCTCAAGTTGTGACCAGGAGAACGGAGGTTCCATCAGACAGGAAGTCTGGTGCAATGCATTGCAAAGGGGCGAAGACCTTTACAAGTTAATTTCTGGGCGGAAGCTCTGCTCTTCAGTTAGTTCTTTGAGTCTGCTGACAATTTTTTGGGCCATATCGCCGTAGGACTGGGATACATGCGAATCAGGATGGGATACTACCACAGGAACACCTTCATCAGAACCAGTTCTGATCCCCGTCTCCAATGGTACCTTACAGAATATAAATATGTTGTTGAAGACTTATGGAAATAGCACTTTGAAGAACCAGATGTATGCTTGAATCAAATTGTAGTAAAATAGATAATAAAAAGTTGACAGTTGACACGTATTATCTAGGTCACAGTTCACACTCTCAAGCTATGCTATTGTTACCTGGACTTCGTGACAGGTGCATGCCAGCACTCGACTCTTACCAAGAAATAAGAAATTGTATAAAGGGCCTAAAACTTTTGGGAGATATGCTGCCTAGGACTAGGAGTATAGATCCTAGAGCTTTCTTCGGATCCAAAAGCAGTAAAGCACAATGTAAAAATGTTTATGCACCTTGCTGGCACCCTGATAGCAGAGAAATGTGATGATTCTAGACAGTGTTCAGGCAAGGTCTTACATTAGCAGCATAGAGTAGTACCTGAGCCAAAGATCAAATATGTAATCCATACCTCACCAAGAAACTTCATCCCCATATCAGCAGCTGTCTTTTGAGCCCCAGCCTTTCCAAAAATATAATGAGACTCACTACAATTTGGGCATTTGAAGTAGCTCATGTTCTCAATGATGCCTAAAATCTGAGAGACAAACCAGTTGCAAACGTTATCAGGTCGGAGATATCTGAGAGACAAAACAGTTGACACTGAAGGAACAAGTAGCAAACATAGTAATAGACCTTTTTCTTAACTACACTTATATAAACTTCAAAGGCTAAAATGTTCAAAACATTATTGAGAGGGCAAGTTAAAAGTGATTAACAATTTCAATCTAAACTTTCTACTTCATAAAGAGGGAAATCATACCATGAATTTTATAATATTGTTGGCTCTAGCTGATAGTGCTATGAATCTAATAGGGATGCACACAAAAGGATATCACTCAAAGTCAATATCAAAGGTTCGACTACCAAATTATAGATGCAAACAATATGCGACCTCCATTATAAAAAAACAATATTGTATACGTAAAAGGGGAGTACAGGAAAAGCCTCCATTATAAAAAAACAATATTGTATACGTAAAAGGGGAGTACAGGAAAAGCCAGTAGACTCAAGATTAGCATGTGGTCTCGCGGATTTATTTCAAATTTTTTCTTAAAGGAACACAAGAGACAATTGCTTTGAACATAAAGGGGGTGCAAATCAACAATAATTTGCATGCTCTGAGAACTAGAGATGCTCCCCAATATGCTTGTCAATTATTCTACATGGTCATTAACCACCACTTGAGATGTTTCTTCAAATACTTCGTTGTTGATAATTAACTGAGTCTTGAGGTTCATGCGTAGGTACACAAATAAATCACTTGAAAAAACATGAGCGTACCGGAACATTGACTTTGGAGAACATTTTAACACCTCTCCGAGCATCCATTAATGCCACATCTTGAGGTGTTGACACAACGACAGCTCCTGCAACAGCCCAAGATGTTCTTATAAATGGCTTAAGCTTATTGACTCAACAGTTAAAGAGTGCACAATAAAGCAGCATTGGATGCAACTAAAATTGAATTCATGAAATTTTTCTGTCACAGTTATTTGCATTTCAACATTATATGTAGATGATGGTGTTACAGACAGTCATTTGTACTGGAACAGAACCTAATCATAAACACAGAGAAACTTCTTAAGCACCTGACAATTGCAATCTCTGGGAGATAGATATCTGTGCATCACCCGTTCCAGGGGGCATGTCCACCACAAGAATATCTAGGGTTCCCCAATCAACTCCCCTTGTCATCTGTTCGAGTGCTTTCATCACCTGAAAAGATACAAATGTGTGTAATATTTATGTCTCTTTTATTAATGAACTTTGTTTTTGACAAAACTCTTTTCACCAGACAATTAAAAGGAACTACAGATCACTTCATGTTGCAATCCGACACAAAGATTAAACTTAAACATGCAATTACACAGGTAGTAGGTGGGAGAAGATTAAAAAAAAAGAGAGAGATTTTACCATTGGACCTCTCCAAACAAGTGCATCGCCTTCTGCAACAAGCGATCCCATTGACATACATTTGACTCCATAGTTTTCAATTGGGATCATTTTCCTATCTGCTTCGTGGCAGAGAGAGAAATTAAATCAATAGATAAATAAGCAAAGGAGATTTAGTGATTTATACTCTTCTCGATACTAGTATTGACAGGTACTACCTAGATAATACACAATCTCCTTATTCATCATTGGAAAACTGTAGCTTCCTAGTGTTAATTAATTGAATGATAAGTTAGATGCTTAGAGCAAAGACCACAATTTCCCCTATAATATAAAACATGTAAACAAAGGTATTAAGTCTATTCTAATGGTACATAAAGTCAGGAGTTCAACTTGATGCCATCAAGCATCTGGCCAAAGCACACCTTGCAAGTCAAGTCGACCCCCCTGACATTGATAATTCTACATAGGTACAATAGCGAAGAAGCAATAACTTGCATAAACCAGTGAAATCCTAATAACTTGCTCCAGACAGACAACACAGGACAGCTACTTAATACTTTTACAGTATAACCAAGAACATATGATGATATGAACACGCGACTACAAGACGATCTCTAAAGTGTCATTGACCCTTCATTAAACTCCAACTAGAACCATAAAATTAACATACTAAATCCAACAAATACAACAAAATCAATTCGAAGCAATCAAAACGTAAGAGAAAGCACATATTTTCAAGGCAACCATAACACCACCTGCACTCACTTCCGGCTTCCCGTGCAGTTTCATCATCATAGGAACCGATGGTCCATAAACATCCGCATCCAAGAGGCCAACTTTAAGGCCGCACTTCTTTGCAAGCGAAACCGCCAAATTTACTGAATCAAATTGTATCAAGATTCAAGCTTTATCCCAAAAATCGAAAATGCTCAAAGAAAACTACATTCTTTCGGCTTTTTAGAGTGACATAATTATCAACAAGATGTCAGCATAAATTACCAGCTGTAGTAGACTTGCCAACACCACCTTTGCCAGAAGCAACAGCTATGATATCTTTGATCCCTTTAATCTGCAAGTTTTGCGCATTACTCTGCACAGCAAAACCCCTAATGCCTGCAAACTTGAAATTATAAACAGAAATTATGATTTCAGAACCAATTTCGAAATCAAGAAGATAAATTGCGGGTTTTGTAGCATAAATTGGAAAGATGACTTACAGTGGAATTTCTCAGGAAATGCTTCATGGGTTTTGATCAATCTTCAATCTTCAATGATGTGGATGAATTCAGCTAGAGAGAGTGAAGAGTGGAATTGCTCAATGAAGTGGTTACAGACTTGCAGGAATTTGGAATTCATATTGACCCGATTCGAGCTAACTGAACCCGGTTTAGTGGATCCAACAAAAATAATTATTCTAAACTAAGAGAGTCACTTTCTCATTCGGTACTCGCCGGGCCCAATATAATTAGAAATGGGCTTTCAGTTTCAGAATCTTCGAGTTGGCAATAAAGATCTTTGGCCCAAACTCCGCTCTTGGATTTTCATTTGTTATCAATAGGCAAATTGGATTAACAATATATATAGAAATCAACTTATGTTGTGAATAATTAGCGATTTTACAACACTTATGTTTTTAATATCAAATTTAAAAAAAATTTATTTCATTAAATATACATTCGTTTTGATTAATAATATAGATGATTTAATACAATAACATATACTCCCTGATTCAAATTTTCATTTTTATATTTAAAAATATTTGAACCCATCGCCCATTATAATAATTTAAATTGGTCTAGGTGAGTTTTTCCCACTTCATTTCCACTATTACTTTAATAAATTCACATTAATTTATGTCATTGTGTTAAAACTCGTGTCCAGTCCTGCGGAAACTTGAATGAAGGACGGAGGAAGTATTATCTTTAAATAAATTATTTAAAAATTATCTCTCATAATATTTTGTGTATAATTATACTTAAGGGAATAGTATTCATAATACTTTGTGTACAATTATACGTAAGGGAATAGTACTTTGATAGTGCTAGAAATTAGAATTGTGTTGATGTATTTCTTTGGTAAGTCACTGAATGAGTTAAGAGACTACTAAACTTGAGGAAATGAAAAGGATGTTTGGGAATGGAAAATGTTCCATATGAACAGAGTGTGCCAAATGTGGACAGACAATATGAAATTTGAGGAAACACTACATACAGACCAATCATGCCCAAGTGAAGTATGTACTGTATAGAGTTGTTGACCAATAGAAGAAGTCTCAGTAAAAAGGTAATGCTAAAGTCTTAAATTTTATCGACGCTTCCATGGGAAGAATGAATAGAAAAGGAAAAAGCAATTGATTAAAATTGTGTTTTATTTAACAAAAACTTAATAAATTGAATTGGACTGAACAGCTGAGCTGAATGAAACTAAACTGAACTGAATTGAATTAAATTTTTAATTAAAAATAATACTAAAATAAATTGTAAATTATAATGAAGTCAGAGCTGAGTGAAACTGGACTGAATTAATTTTTAATCAGGAAGAATGTAACCAACTCCAATAAGAGTGGTATCAAATTACCATTCTTTATCACTTGTAAAGTTACAAAAAAAGTCAACTGGTCAGGAACGGACCTAGCGCAAGGGACCGCAATCGCTACCCCTCAATTTTGGACATGAAATGCCTATTATACTTCTTTTAAAAATTTAATGAATATTGATATATTTAGCAAAAATGAATTATGAAAGAAACTGGTACAACTCAGCTAGTGCATCTATATTCTATTAGGACTTCCCCTGCCAATTGATCACAAGTTCATTTCTCAGTAGTGCTAGTCTTTTCAACCATTTTGTTTATATGTTTTTCGTACAATTTACTTGACATTTTTCATTGTTTCTTTATTATTCAAGTTTTTTTCTATCATTTACTTGACATTTTTTATTGTTTCGTTATGACTCAAGTTCAATTTTTAATAGTGCTAGAATTTCCAACCATTTTGTTTATATGTTTTTCTACCATTTACTTGACATTTTTCATTGTTTCTTTATGATTCAGTAACATTTTTTTTTTTTATCATTTATCTCTTTTTTAATGTTCTTTTAATTTACATTTCACAATCATATTTTATAAATACTTAACTTTATTTCATTTAACCTCTTTGTTTTTTTATTTTTTCTATTCAATGGTAAATTCATTTACTTAATATACTTAAAAAAATTATTCAATTTAAACAAAGCTATATTATATCTAATGCTCACGTTTATGAGCACATAATTTAAAAAATTATAGTCTAAACATTGTTCTTTACTATGTGAGTTTTGAAAACGTAATTTTCATTAGTCATTAATAATGAATTTTTAATTAAATTTATAATAAAAAGTGCACTACCCCTAACATAAATTTCTGCGTCCGTCCCCGTAACTGGTGTGGTGCTGTCAGCCTGTCACACTCAGTCACAGGCACCCTTTGTTTTTGCAATTGCACCTCCGGTAAAAATGGTTCGTTACCGGGCAAATAGTGGCACTTCACTGCCGATCCACAACGTTGATGACTACTTGCTAAATGCCGATGCTCAAAAAAAGTACCAAATTCTACTTTTTTTTTTCTTCTCTTCTCTTCTTGTTTTTGCTATTTAATGCAACTGAAATTGCTATACCCAGCTAGCTAGCTAGCTTTGACATGTATATAGCTTATCATCTTTATCTAGCAGCACTTGTAGTTGTAGCTGTAGCCATCTTTATTTTGCAATGTTGAAAATTTTCTTGATATGTCTTGTTTTTTTGTCTCGTTTCGTTAGGGCCCTTTTATACGATTGATCAGTTAGCTTTTCAATTTTGCACGGACCCATGAAAGGTTACATGTACAAATGAGTTTTCATAGGGTCCAGATGGATCGGGTGGGATCGGACCAATAATTTTGTTTATCATTAATTTTGCTGAATTTTCCCAAGTCGCTCTAGACGGTATTTGCTTCTAGGTAGGGTGTGGGGGCGCGGGAGTGAATATCATGCCGGTCTCCCCGTGCACCCCTCTCACATGGCATACGGGT
>JAYMSP010001184.1:0-35165 GCA_036897095.1 Plantago elongata
CTTCGCTCTTTAGCCATGGAAAATACACACGCAATCAAAGACAGTAGAATTGCAAACAATCCAAACAGTCAGAGTCACGCTCAACTTCAAATATACCAATCGTAGCTAAAGTAAATATCACTAGAGAAAACCTGCAGAGCCTCCAATTCGAGTTGAGCTATTGACCTCTCTTTGTCAAGCACAAACATCCTCAACTATGACAGAATGAAAGCATATGATTATTCAAATAGAACATGATTATTCAAATAGAACATGCTTTGAGACTGTAAAACTGGTTAGCTTTCTAATTGCAAGATTTAGACCCCTCTAAATGAACACTATCGAATAACAACTCAGAGAGTCTTAAATACACAGTCGCATTATAATAAAACATAATTAAGAGATCTGTAACCAAATCATAATTCTATAGGACTTAAATACGCTTCAGAAAACTGATGAAACAATTACACATAAACACAATGTGAACTAAATACACAGTCGCATTACAACACATAATTAAGAGATCTGCAAGCTATATATATATATATATATATATATATATATAAAATTTCAGTATTTCTCTCAATATACCAGTTAGGATCTCCAGCAAAGTGGATTAATATGGTATATATAAGAGAAGTAACTGTTACAGAAATTTGATTACCATTGTCATCTAAAATTGATCTTTCATTCTCATCTTTTTTAATACTTCTTAATATTACATCTTGTTCAGAGTTATCCCACCATTATTTTAAGTGTCTGCCCATTAAAAACTAAAATTAATGTTTTCGCACAATCTATTTGTTCCATCCTGTTACCGTGTGTGTGTGTATATATATATATATATATATATATATGTTCATACAAGCTTAACCAAATCACAATTCTATACGCCTTAAATATGCTTTTGAAACTAATGAAACATTGTAAACGAATCACATATCAACCAAATCACAATTCTATGCTCTTGAAACTGATGAAACACTGTAAACGAATCACATCTCATGACGTTGAATTAGATCTTATCCATATACAAAAAAGCATCAGGTCAATACTACACAGACTTTCAAAGAGAATTCTGAAATTAAGAGTAAACCTCCGAATGTGCTCAGTCATCCAACCTCCAAGCTCGTTTAAGCCTGACTGGACACCGAAAATTCTGATTCCCGACGAGATGCTAGCTGTTTGACTCAATTTTAAATTTCCAAATTCGAGATTCTCCTTCCTGCCGACTGAAGCCGACTGTATATTCGGTGAACCACCCGAATTGGGTATACTCCATAAATTATCCGACTGTATATTCAGTGAACCACTCAAAAAGCAAATTATTCACCACCATCCCACCCACAAACACCGCCCCTCCCAAACCCACCCGGCACCAGAACCACCCGTCCGAATCCAGATCCGCATACTCCGACACGGCGACACCCACCTCGCCTGCAAGTACCCGTTCAACAAGTTGAACACGAACGCACACGTCGCTATAGTGACCGGAAAACCGGTTCGGGTCGACCCGGGTGCGACCGAATTGTTTTTTTTTTTTTATTTAGAATTGGAATTGGGGGTTTTGAGGAAGAGGCGGAGAGGGTAGATGAAGGTGCGGTGGGATTAGTGGAGGAGGAAGAAGGAGATGAGGAGGTAGGCGCGGGGATTGCGGTGGTTGTCGCCGGAGGGGAAGAGGAGGAGGGAGAGGAAGACGGTTGGGAATTCCATGAGGCACCAGGCGAGGGGTGGGGGTAGTGGGCCCCAACCAGGTCGGGTGTGTTTGCCGTAGGGGGCGGTGAGGAAGAGGAGGGAGAAGATGGTGGGTGGTGTGATTAGGAATAGTGTTATGAGTGCGTAGATGAAGAAGAGAAGAGAATAAATGGCTGCTAATAGGAGTACACAGGGTTTAAATGTGAAATAACAGTAATAACCTTGGATCAAGTTTAAAATCTCCAATAATTTTTCCTTTTACTCTTTTACCATGGATTTCGAAATTTTGACAGACAAAATTCGTTTCCCGCCATTGGATGTGATATTTTTAGACTGATTTAAATTGTATTTATCATTACAAATGTTTTCCTAGCTAACATAATGATGAGGGCATTTTGGTATTTCCACACCGATTTTGATGTAACATCTAGCATAATGATGAGGGCATTTTGGTATTTTCACACCGATTTTGATGTAACATGAAATACATTTGCTAAGCAGTTGGCTGTTGGCGCGATGTTGTCAGTTGTCCAACAATGTACTGGACGACTCAGCGTTAGCGCGCTCTTTTTCAAGTCGGCAAACATTGTCGAGCAAGGCTCTGTTTGAAGACCATTAGAAGAAGCATTAGGATTAGCTGAGAACACCACATAATGAGGGCGCGCATGAGCAGCAGAACGACTCCTCGAACTCTCTCTCCGAGCGTGCGGTGAGTCCTCCCCATTGCAGCTGCTGCAGCCATGCAAATGGTGCATAATGGTCCTCAAGATCAGGATCATTGATTCTCATAGATAAATGGCGCGGTAAGCAGGGGCAGAACCAAGAAACAAAATAACGTGTGACTAATTAAAAATTTATATTATTTATACAAAAAAAATACTATACACCATCATCATAATTTTAACATTTTATAAATTAAAAGTTTAAATATACTCTAAAAGGTGAAATTTTAACACTATACAAGATAAAAGTTGAAATTTAAATGAGATTATTAACATAAAATATCATATATGAAAATTGATGGATTGGGTTTGGCTGGATACACACCTAAGTATCCACTGCCCTGGCAGTAAGTCAAAATCTCCGAGGCTGGGAATAATTGGGATGATGATATACTGACGAGTTCCTAGGTGGAGTGAGCCTAAATTTTCTCTCCTGCTCTACTGCCTCAAGTAATTAATTCTTGACTGGCAGGATCTTTCAGGCTAATAGATTGACAATTTGCCAACACATTGGACAGTTAGAGCTTCTTAGACACCATTCAAGAACACATTTAAGGTGAAACTCATGCCTACAGTTAGTGATCGTGGAAGGATTGCTGTCCAAAAAGGCATCCAGACAAATGCTGCAAGCATCCTCACAGGCCTCTTGGAATTATATTTACTAATAGACAGAACTCTATTAGACCACTACCTTGAAACAGAAACATACATTTTACATACAAAACATATATAATTCTTGCCATCATCATAAATTTTTCATTCTAACCATGTTGATGCAATGGCGAGCCGTAAAAATAGAAAGGATGAGCAACATTCCTAACAATTTAAAGGATATCGCACATGACAGCAATTTTCCTAACAATTTGGTAATTGTTCTCGAATTTGGTACATCGCGACCGTAATAGTTTGAGATCTTATTATAGCGACATGGAGACAACCCAGCAATGGGATTAGCTTAATGCTAAATACAATAAGCACCCCTACCACAGAGATGGATCCATTTCCCTGAGCATATCAACTCTTCATCCGAATTGATCGATCAACGGACACGATCATCTGTATAAATAATATGAGTAGGGAAATTAGCAAGAGCCCAGAAAAAAACCTTTACTTCAGGGTACTCAAATAACATAACAGTAGAAGTGAAAATACACTTGTAGATTGCATTCTACAATCATGTTATGGATATGAGCGTGGATGAGTATTGGGAGTGATTAAGTTTGTCTTGACCTCCAAATTAATTAACTTCATGAAATCAACCTAGCATGTTCACTATCATGCATCCCTTTTTTTTTTAGGTGTTTATCAACAAAGTGTTTTAAATTTCTAAGATACCAGTAGAGTAGTAGTCAGTGTCTAAATTTTTTTTAATCGATTAAAAACTTTATTAATAAAATTAAGAGCACAAAAAATATTCTCGACGCAATAATTACAAAGAAAATAAAATAAAAACGTACACACCAAAACAAGAACAACCTAGTCCCAAGTAGTAACCATAACCAATTACATCAAAAGTATCATGATTAATAAACTCCATCACCCCAAAACCTCTACTAACAGGCCTCTCGATATACTCCTCAAGCAATGATTTCATCTTGTAGTAGCAATCAAACATCCTGATTCAGCCTAGGATAATCAATTTTAATGCACAAGTCTGTCAGTATTTAAATTATTAGTTTAAAGAGAAATAACAATTTTTTTCATTAGATATAAAAATTCCACTTAATTATATCTTAAATAAAAATTCACAAACACTTAAAAACTCATATACCTTAAATAAAAATAGAGAGTACGTAAAAATCCATAGACACTGAATAAAAATACACAAATTCTAAATTAAAAAAGTAAAATTTTCTTATCTAATGAAAAATTCGTTATTTCCTTAAACTTCGTATTAGTTAGATATCAACTTATACTTGATCAAACAATTAAAAATTAGTAATCAAACTTGATATAGTGAATTTTTTTTTATATTGACTACATTAATTTTTATTTACAATATAGATCGGTTAATTATGAATATTTTAGTGATAATAAAGCAATTGGCAGAAAAATAAATTATGAGTATTTTAGTTGAAAACCGGATCAATATCAGCTATCAATTACTCCAAAACTCAGAATGCAACGTGGATTCATGGCCACCTCAAACGCACACCCTTACTTCCCCTAAACAGTCGCAGCCCAATTTTGAAGACGCTACTCTACATTTCTATAAACTCGAAGATTCAATTTCAGTCTCTATTGAATATTCTGTAAACAATCAAAATCCATATTGATTCGGAAAAAAAACCTCGAAATCAATCTTAACTATGCCGACTGCTGCTGCGCTGAGAACGGCGTTCATGGTGGTTGGATGCTTATCCGCCGCGACGGTTATTTACACTTGTGTCACCGATGGATCGCCTTTTCGCAAAGAACTCCTTACTCCGTGAGCATTCACTCAACTCTCTTCAACTTTTGCTGTGTGATAAGCTTCTAATTATTGCTTGTGGAACTGGATTTATGTATCATGAACGTTTGGTGATCGCTTGATTGATTGATTGCTTAGTACGGTGGAAATTGAAGAAAATGATAAGAATAATATGTGTTTTTGGTATTGTTTTTGTTTACTAGCTAGTTAGCTTGTAATTACTGCGGCTGGAAGTCGATTTTACATGTTATGTATCTTTAGATGAACTTTTGGTAATCACTTGATTGATCGATTGCTTTAGTAAGGTGGAAAACTCAGGGAAAATGATGATAAGAGTAATATGTGTTTTGGTATTGTTTCTGTTTACTTATCTTGTAATTACTGCTGCTAGAAGTGGACTTTATGTATTATACATCTTTAGATGAACTTTTGGTGATCGTGTGATTGATTATAACTTCATTGTTGGATTTGAGTCATTCGGTGATTTAATTTGAGGAAATGTCCTTTTGAGTTTGCAGGTCTTACGTTGTGACGTTTCTACTTATAGAAAAAATGTTCATATATCATATATGTGGAATCATCGTGATATATGCGAAAATCATTTCGGATTTTTTGGATACAGGTGGATGGCTGCAACCTTGATTGATTTCTATATTATGATTCTAGCAATAGGGGTAAGAATTGTTTCTTGTTCATATATCCTCTTGGACTATATAAACTGGCTATTTCAGTAATGATGATTATTGGACATTTATGGGCATTCAACTTATCGGGAATCAAGTGTTGCCTGTGATAGAGTTTTAGTTAAAAGTTAAAACAGATATACCTCCAGATCCATCAATCATGTGGTAGCTCATATTTAAATTCAGGCAGGCAGATATGAGAACTGTAATGATATACTACGTGCCGAATAATTCAACTAGTCATGTAACTTCATCACGAGAGAAGTAGTTGACTACTATCATTTGCATGCTTTTTTTCTTATATTTTCATTCTAATGAACATTCCAGGCTTGGGTTATCTACAAAGAATTGAACTGGATGCGTGCCCTTATTTGGATAGTTCTGCTTGTATGTTTTGGAAGGTATAAATGCATTTCAAGCATTACATCCTTACTGAAATGTCTAAAATATAGTATTTCGTGCATGTTCCTCAAATGCAAATTTGGAAAGAGTGCATGAGCAGGATCAGAACTACTTGTTTACAAAGGCTTCTCCAATTGTTGGTGTCACATTGAAATCTGAAAACATTTTTGTTGTTAATCCAATATGTCTCTCACTCTCTCTTAGATACAAGCTTCCTGTTTCAGTGTTTAGTGCCTATGTAACATTTTTGTCGGGTTGCCATGTTGGTTCCTTGCTACAATGAAAAAGCACTTATAAGTTATAACTCCCTGAAATGATATTCAGTGAGAGACTTTATGGCCAAGTTATGATTCACCAAGACTATAACAATCTATGCATCATACACTAGAATTGTCCTCTGTAGTTATTTAGGGCATCATTCTTTGATCTTTCAAGTGTCATGTTTTCTTGTTGTCTATACTCTCATATATTAAATGGAACTACTTAATCCCCTCCAAAAGATTAAACGATTGTAGACAGTTTTATCAGCTGTTTTTAGTAATTCTAATTCTATTAATAGGTTATGGCTGACCTATGTTCAGTTAGATACTTGGATTGTCGAATTCTATTATTTTCAAGATACTTTTGGCAACCTGATAATTTGAATGTTTGTTGTTTGTGTTGATACTGTTGCAACCTACATTTCACTGGAATGTTAAACCTTTTATTCTCTTTTTGCAGCATTACTACATGTGTTTACATTTTCATGCAGTTCCTCAAGCTATCTCCTCAAGAATCAAAGCAAGATCCTATTTACTTTGTTCTACTTAGAAGTAAGAAAAGGTGAGTTAGAATTATAGCGGTCTTCATTCCTAGGATTTCAAATTTCAATAATTTACTGCTTGTAAATTGGAATACGGAAGTGAAAGTTGTGCTACTCGGCTCTTGTCCAGCAAGCTCTCTAAGTCTGGCTAGCTCCCTCCCCTCTCCACACTCACATAGTTGTTTTCTTTGAAAAAAAGAAAAGAAAAACTATAATCAGTTATAGTTGTACAATTAAATACCCTATGACTTGGGGAAACTGGTCATGTCAAACAGTCAAAGGTTCTAGGTCCAATGCAGTTTCCTATATTCTTTATTTCACTGAACATATGGATAGCGTGACAAATCTAGTTAGCAAATTGGGGTGTAAATTATTATGGGTGAGCATGTTTCTTGTTAATTTAATCAACTGGAAACTTGAGTTTGTTGAGGCATTTTCCTTCTTTACTCTCCAACTTTTTATGTCAGGTTTCGGCTACTGATTTTCAGTTCTAACCTTAATCATATGTGGTAAGTCTTACTGTTAGTTGTTTTGATTTTTAGGGACCATGTGGAATCCAAGGTTGCACTATCTGTTGTAAGCGCAAGGGTCCTTTTCAGTGTTTTGGGTTGTCTTATGCTGGCGACATTGATTTACACTATCATCACAGATGGATCTCCATTTCGCACAGAGTTATTGACCCCGTAAGGCGTCCTAATTTCATTTGAATGTAAACATGGTTATGTTTGACTGTGTAATAAAGAAAGCATAAAAAACACGAATATCCCTGATGAACGATTTCCTACAGAGAGAGAAATAGCAATGCCTTTATCCCAGTTACTTGGTGTAGGCTCATGAACTGATTATTGCTGTTTTATAAGTTGTTTGTAATGATGTCAATGTTATGAGCTACTTCCCTGAAGTAGTACTTATGTTTGGCATATATCTGAGAAAAGTTGCGCATGTGCAGGTGGCTTTCAGCAACACTGATTGATTTCTATTGTAACGTTTTTGCTCTATCGGTACTTCTCTCAGACTTTTCAGCATGTTGGATTGTTGGTTTTGTGTTTTAATATAAGTACGTAAACATAAGTCTGGTCATGTATTGTTTGAATTAGTGAGTTTTTTCTTCTTCTTTTTCTTCCTAGGAATGTGCAAACACAAACATAGTATTTGGACTCATCATTGTTGCATTTACGACATTACAATAGTTTGTGACTTGGACAAATAATTAGGATGCATGTAGAGCTGATTATAGAAGTTGTCGGAAGGCTGTACAATTGTGAGGTTGGTTTTTGAAAAGGTGAAAAGCTTCCTATGTTGAGTTTGAGCTATGTAGTGTCAAAATTTTGATGCTCTATTGTCACAGGTAAAAGTACCTTGTCAGGTAAAAGAAAAGTGGAAAAAAAACCGTGGAATCCATGCATAAATCTGTCTGTAGTCCACAAATAGATAGACAATTCAGTTCCACTCTCTGGAAATATGGTGATTTGGAAACCTGTCCAAGATGTGCAATATTTTTTTCCTTACTAGTTCCCTAACAATGTACATGAACCTCTCCAGGAAGTAAAAGCATTCTGTTCATAAAAAATCAGTTGAACGGTTCTTTTTAATTTTAGTAAGCTTAAGTTGATCTATTAGTTCAAAGCCATTTTTTTAAATGTTCTTACAGGTTTGGGTGGCATATAAAGAATCAACCTGGCAAATGGCTGCATGTTGGATCATTGTGTTGATCAGCTTTGGAAGGTAACTAATATTATCTGCTAGCAAATGTATCCAAATATTTGGCCTGTGCTTACTCATAGGAAGCATAAATTTTCGTTGATTTGCATATATAAAAGCAATCTGGTTGCTCAGTTATGTAGAAAAAGCTTATGATCTCTAATGCCATTGGTAATTGCTACGTTGATGGATCTTTTTGTGGATCGAGATAATAGTTTCTTTTGTTTCTTTCAGCGTCAGTTTGTGTGCTTACATTGTCCTGCAACTGCTCCATCTTTCTACTGAAGACCCCACCTCCTATGTTCTTTTCAGTAGCCGCAGCAGGCAAGTGCATACTCAATATTCTGATATACTATGAATTTATGTACGCCGATGCAAAGAATAAATGCAGTCAGTGGTCTTGAGTCTCTTGACTTACTAATCGAATATCTTTAACAGTCTTTATATGCGGAGTCCATGATATCGAGTTCAAAATCTCCTGAAACACTAGAGCGTGGATTTCCTAAGGGGTTTTGAGCTTTTATAACCAGTACCTGTTCTATGGCTGTATTAGAGGTTCTCAAATAACCTTGTTTGTTGTTGATGGTAGGGCAGAAAATGGTTATGAAGAACCTCTTCAAACAGACAACAGGATTTGCTAGTTCATTTAGCAAGTTCTTCGCAGTCCTCATCTAGGTGGATTGATCCAATCTGAACCTGTCTCAATCTTCATTGTGATTATTTGTTTGTAAGCTTCACCGGTTAGAGTTTACTTGTGTATAAACATGTATATGTCATAAGAACACTAATTGCTTTTGGTATACGAGTTTCCATTATGGTAAATTATCTACTTTGGGATTTTAGGCATATATTTTTAAATGTTTTTTAATTTCTAGTTTATAACATGTTAAATTGTGGGTTTCCACCTGAATCTGCTAAAAACTCGACTTTTTCGGGTATTTTTGGGTATTCATTAAATATATTATGCACATAAAATGATGACCAACCCAATAACCCTTCTCTTGTGAAGACTCTCTTGTTTTGATGAATTAGGGTCGACCATATAATTTCCTGATAATACCAATAAACCTAATCCGACCCGAAATATACTTGTTATGTCCAGTCTGGACCGGGGTTTTCGGTAGTGGACGGATTTCCAGCCCAGGAAATTTTAATCAAATACTCAAAATAGTATTTATAAAGTAGTTACCGATAAAGAAACGGCAAAGCTGTACTAAGATAAAAGAGACAAACAGCCTAACTGACATAACTACCTAACCTCGGATCGGAATATCATCATCATTGGATATATCCATGGAACCGATGAAGAAGAGAGTCTGCAGGAGGCAGACAAGCTGCTGCTCAAGTAGTCCCTCAAAGTACCTTCCAGAGCATCTGGTTACAGAGATTCTCCTTAGAGTTGCAGTGAAATCCCGTGGGAGATTCACCTCTGTATGCAAGTCATGGAATCGCCAAATCAACAGCTGCCAATTTGCGGAAGCTCACCTTTCTACTTCAACCCGAGTACAGCGATTTTTGGTAAGAGATAATGTTGAACATATGATTAAGCATTGTTCTGAATCTCACGTCCTCAAGTTTTCTTCTTCGACCTTAGAACAGCACAAGAGACTTATGGTAAGGGATACAGTGCTTAGCTTCAAGCATTCTTCTTTGTTGGATAAAAACATATTTGTTGCTGTTAATTCTCTTTCCGAATTCTCACAAGGCATATACTGAATTACTTGCATTGGTTCTTGTCGTGGCTTGGTCTGCCTTAGATTTTTGGATGATACACACTTGCTTTTGTTCAATCCAACCACAACAAGATTCAATGTGCTACCACAATTTCCCACCGAATCTACCTCACCACCTCCTTTTACAAGTCATTACGGATTTGGTTTTGCTAAATCCTCCGGTGATTATAAGTTGTTTTTTTTCGAAAGTCTCATGAGTCCCTTACGTGAGTACATAGTCAGAGTTTATACTCCTAAATCCGGTCAATGGACAAGGATCAAGAATCACGTTGGTCAATGGGATATTTTAAACGAATCTGCTACATTTGCAACCGGGAAGCTTCATTGGATTGTCAATTCGTCTTCTAAGAATCCCAAAAATTCATGCAATATTGCTTATCTTGACATGGAGACGGAGGAATATGGAACACTGCACAAACCAGAGTTTGTGACGGGTACCTTATTTAACTTGGTATGTTCTCAAGGGTGCCTCTATGTTTATTGCTTGCTCCCTAACTGTGGAAAGGTGTGGATGATCGAGGGTTATGGGGTGGGGAAAGAGACTTGGACTAATGTTTTTACCCTACCTAATTATCTCAATCTTATCGACCCTTATAGCTGTTTCGGAAGTCTCATATACGTGTGGAAGAATGCCAATTATTGTTGTCTACTGGGTCGGATTATGTCATCTTCAACAACAACAATGCTTCAATTAGGTATCCACACATAAGTAGCCCCACGACATTCGATGGTTGCACTTATTTTGAAAGCTTGGTTTCACCATTGTATCATAATCAGGCAGTGGTTGGTGGCTGAGATCATCAGATGTAGCTACTTTACTCAACCTTTTATTATTAAGTTCATTTCTTTTCGTTCTCCCAACTTTATTCATCATCTGTTTACTGCATCATTAATTTTGTCGATATTCTCATGTTTCCTTTAACTGTGGTTCTTGAAAGAATGACTCTGTGGTGACTGATTTGGTAGTTGTTTTCGTCTATCATACAATTCGTTTGAACTCAATTCAATATATGCTTGAAAAATGATGAACTCAGACATACAGTGCTGTTTATTGTACTAGGAAACTATGTGTATGACAGCCGTTCTGTATTCTTCATCTCCTCTTTATAGTTTTTCTAACATCTATATTCTTTGCATAAGACACCAATGATTACTGCAAGAGATTGACTCATATTAGATGACTAGAGTTGGTACACTGTGCTTTTTAGCGCGGTGCTCATGTTCAGTTTTCAGTTTCACAAATATATGATGATATAGAAGTGGAACTACTTACATAATAGAAGTGAACTGTGTTTTCCATTCAGAGGAAATCAGGGTGTATGTCATCCTCAACCTTCTCATCAATCGTCGCGGACTGCCCCATTGCATCAGACTTGATGTGCGCAGCACGATCATACGAGTTTCCCCTCCCTCCAACCTGCAACTCATCAAAGTCATCATCAGTAATGAAACTGCTCCATTTTGAAGGAATTCCCTTCGTAAATGTTGCCTGATGTAACCGTCTCTGTGGTAGCTCGTTTTCGTCTCCAGAATCCCTCTTGAAAGACGATCCAGCAGCCAACTGAGACATGTTCACCAAACTGTTTCTGTTGCCTTGTTGGATCTTTGCCCTCAACACGTTCCATTTGAGAGCTCGGTCTGCCTGATTAGACTCCATCTGTTCATCCACATCATCCTTCTCTCGGAATTTCACGTTCTCATCGCAGGTCCTTGCTCTTTTAGAAACCCCTTTTTTCACTCGATTCGGTGGTCTCTCTGCAAACACAGTTCACACAGCTTTATATCTTATCCATCCACTACATTGAAATCCTTAAACACCAATGCATCGATCCAACACTAGAAAACAAGCATCCATTCTTACCATTCGCATTCGAAAACCTGGATGCAATGCCCTTCGATTTAGGCATCTCTGTGACAATAATCGGCTCTGATTCAACATCTCCTGACAGAACAATCCAAAATAATTCGGATCAGAATCGAACACAAAACACAAAAACGAAAAATCAATCATCAATTCAATCAACCACCTCCAGAAACATCCAGATTCCTAGAACATTCCTCCTCGTAATCATCCTCGATATACTCGGTCCAATCAGTTCTCCTTTTCTTCTCCTCATCATACACTTGGGTAGACTCTGGAAACTTTTCCTCTTTGAATTGGCGAGACATGTTGAAACTCTGGACGAATCCTCGAATATCCTTGGCCATGGATCCCTGAGCAAAGACCTTGCGTATAGATTGCTTCTCTCCGCACACCACGCAGTTCCATTTGTTGCTGCTTTTCTTCTGCTGCTTCACCTGCATCCATACAATCAAATTTCATCACGATTCGTATCGAGAGAGAATGAGATTGATATGATTCATTACCTGCATAGTTTCGCATTGGAAGCACTGAACAGCAAGGAAAGTAATCTGCATTTTTTGGATTGATCTCTCTGTGAGTGAAAGGGAACTTGGAGATTTCTGATTTGGCGGGAAATGGAATTTCGAATTGAAGTTGTAGGCAATACAGAGATGGGCTGGGCTTAGCGTAGTCAAACATAGATCATTTTGGGCATTTGGCCCAGTAGCGGAGGCTGTTAATTAAACTAAGGAACAAAGGCCGGCCTTTTATCACGTTGAGTAAGTGGGCTTTTGGCGACCATCACCTTCTTTTATCATCTTCGTATTTTATGCCGTCGGTTAAGGGGTTGTCTTTGCTCTTATCAGTCATCCTGTTAACATCTGACACGTATCTATTGCTCTTTATCGCACTTTATTATCGTGTTCTATCGCTCTCAATCACTACTTTTTATTTAAATTTATATTTTCCATTAATTTAAAATAATAATTATTATTAAACATATACTATATAATTTGCAAGAGAATTATAATCTTTAAAATTATAATTCGTCAAAAATATTTACATGACTCATAATCAAGGCTTACAATTAACGATAAAGAGGACATCATTCACATGAATCCTTAATTAAAATTCTCCTAATGTTTTAATTTAATTATTATTATTATTGATTTTGATTTTTTGTTTAATCTCCTACCTTTGGAGAATATTTAATCTAATTTAATTATTTGATTTTGATTTTTGTTTAAAGACTTTAATGTTGTTTATTAGGATATTGAACATACGAAAATATTTTTTAATCATATTTAAAAAAATATATTTAAACGATGTAGGTGGTTAGAGCAACACATAGCGCAACACCTCGTACGACACGAGCAACACTGCATGGTAACACTTAGTGCAAAATGTAGGAGATTATTTTAATCTCCACCTTTGAAGTTTTAATCGAATTGATTAAAATAGGTGACTGACGTTAGTTAACGCGACACCTTGATTGACGATAGAATACCCCTGATATGTTTATAAAAATACAAACTTTTACGAGATTCAATGTCTTATGTTTTAATTTCCCCGTTAAGCCTATGTACTTTGAAAGTACTATCCCAGTCCTTGAAACCCAAAGAGGAAAGGATGGTTAGTGTTAGTTTCTCGTTGGACTTCGTATTGAATGTTGAATTTCAACCCCAAATTGCAATATACCCATTCTAGTATGGGTGAGCTCCTATCAAATTCTATTATATGGCATGTTTAGTTACATATGCTCTAGATACAATGTGTTTAATATTGCGAAATACTAGTATTTAATATTTTTAATTAAACATATGAATTGTTGACGTCATACATAGTGTGACGTATTATATATCAATCATATTTCACATATATAATGTATCCTTGATAACAAAACCTAAATGCCACGTTAATTTTACGGTTTATTAATAATTTATATTGACTCAGTGTAATAAGTATGAACCTTTAAAAGAGTAGCCTAACCAGTAAAACTATTAAATTGTCTCTCTTTTCATGTTCAAAATATCTATTGTTCACAAATTATTAGAGACCTTCATGAATAGTTATAGATAAAAGGGAGATTATGTATGATGAAAGTAAATAACCTGCACAAATGATCTTTTTTACAAATGATAAAGTCACACCAAATTTTTTTAACAAACTCGATATAGAATAATTTGATTGTTTTCTTTATAATAAAGAAGGAGAAATTATCGAGCTATCCCTCTATCTACATAACACCCAATTATACCCAATTATGCAAATCACATGGCAATATTCCAGTTTAGGCATAAATATAAAAGGCAATGGGTTATGAAAGTAACAAAAGTGATATGACATGGATACAAACGAAATTAGGCAGATAAACGGGCATGCTATACAAATAACCTTTTCTTTCTCATCAACGATCAATAAAGACAAAAAGATTATGCACAGCAGCAATAGACCCCGTTTTGTTTACCATTTTTCCTTTTCTTCACTCATCACTTTATGTTTTTCCAAGAAAAGAAAAAGCTAAAAAGAAAAAGCAGTTTTAGCCCAACACTCCAATCAATCAATCACCAACGAGCCTTAGATCTGATCCATTCTCATATTTAATCATAACCCTTGTTCCAAGTTCCATACTTTTGAATGATTCATGGAAATAATGTAGATATGTCCTCTTTCAGGTACTGCATTCTGTGTTTGCTGTTTTTCTTTTCAGTTTTTTGTTGGAGAAATGAGAAGAAAATGGCTAAAGTTGTAATCTTTGAGTGTTTTTGTATGTGGGTTGTTTGTCATCTTGATAATGAGGTGATGCAATGTGATGTGGATTGTTGGATTGAACTCACTTTCCTATTTTGTGTTGTTTTAAAGATTTATAGTAGACTGTACTAGTAGTAGTAGTAGTAGTAGCTGAAGCAATTTAGTATTGTGTCGCTTTCTGTGTGTGTTGCCATCAAGATATGCTTAATTTAGTGGGAAATAGGAAATGGGGATATTTGTCTTACTAGAAGTGACAAAAATGGGGAGACAAAATTCTAATCTTGTTGGGGAAAAACAACAGAAAGAGAACATGAGGAAAGAAAGAGAATTTTTCTTAACTTGTATACTCCTATCCTATTAGTTTGTGGATAATGTCATTGATGTTAAGGAATTGACTTTTCGAAGTCTCACATGTATGAGTGTTTCGTTTGGTATGGAAGAAATGTGTCTGATCTACATGATTTGACAGCCAGCCATATAAGTTTTGTGTGTAAGCTGCTTTAGAATATGTAGAATCTAGGTGATTGTCTTTGCCAGTACCGGTCATGAAATTGTATGCCAGTTAGGTTGTTTCCGATGCTTGTGTATTGAATGGCCGTTGTTCTCTTATTTTGGATGCTTGAAATGTGCTAACAGAAGTGATTTGGAAATGGGCAGGTAGGAAGTTAAGTGACTAAGTTGTAAGTGTAGCAGAGGCATCTAATTGGACAGATACTCATTGCTAGCAAAAGCTACAGAGATCGAGAGTCTGGTACTCCACGGAACAGTTAGCCTATGGCGTCGGAGCAGATAAGATTTCTGCAGCCGCAGCAGCCACAAACCTCTCGGGTATATCTCCTCTGCTAATCACTTGCAGTCAAAAAGTGATTTATGCGAAAAAATATGTTTTCCGTGGTCATTGTTGACAATCATGCACCTAAAATTGAAATTAGCATATGTGCTTTGCTTTTCGTGATGTTTTAACACATGTTTGGTTTTTATTCCATAGAGACTGTAGACTTTTTTTTGTATATTTTTATGTACTTCAAACCCCACGGTGTGCTATGGACTCCAGTGTGACGGTGAAAAACCTGTTTATCATAAACATTGGGAAAAATCTCTCCACACTAGTGTAATTTGGGTGGTGTGCCGAACACTTGGGAGTGGTGGTGATGTAGTTTTGCATAATATGAGGAAAACTGACTTTTATATACACATACTTCCATCTTCTCAACTTATACAGACCAGTCACACAACAATCATAACTTTTTTGCCTCAGACTCCCACAGTTTCATGGTTGGTGTTTCTAATCGCTTTATGTTGTTGAGCTTCATTTTGAAATTTCTGTAATGAAATACCAGTTGCATTCCTGATTCTTGCCTTACCTCTTCTAAATGATTTATTTTCTCTGAACTGCTTTATGGGAACTGGAATTTTGATCCTTTATCCTATGAATAATATGCTTATGCATGCCTTTAATCTGAATAATATGCTTTACACTTATTTCACCCTGGGTTAGGGTGAATTGAGAAATATTAGAAACCTAATAACATGGTGAAAATCCTTTGGAAGTGAATTGTTTCATAATATTTCCTAAAGCCTATCCCAAGACTTGTTGTTGTGAGGTTTTTGTGCCTGGGGCCTAGGCAGACAGAGGTAGCTGAGTGCAAGTATTCCTCAGCTTATGTACAAAATAAGAGTGAAAAATAGAAGATTTCAATTTGATTTTATGGTAAAGAGTCTAGGCACATACAGAAGAAAAGTATCTCTCACAGGCTTTTTGATTATGAAGTCTAAAAATTGTGAGGAAAGGGTACATGGTCAAGCCACAATATTAGAAGTATTTCTGATTCCAACGGAGTATAGAAACATATGAGGCGTCTAGAATGTCTTGAGCATGCTTTATCTAAATGCAATTTGCATGGAATTAGGATTACATGTTGATACTTGCAAGGAGCACAGCAGACATCGATTCTCTTGTGTCTTGAGCATGCTTTAACTTGTGATGAGACATGAGAGTATATATACTGTTGACTAAATTCCTATTTTATTTGCAGCGCAAGCGATGGAGAGGTTGTTTGGCCGGACTATCCTGCTTCGGAAAGCAAAAAGGTGGAAAACGTATTGTGCCTTCTTCTCGAATGCCTGATACCAATCTACAAAACGGACCTCAAGCTGGTGCATTGCCCAATCAAGCTACTGGAATTGCACTATCTCTCTATGCTCCACCATCTTCTCCCGCTTCTTTCTCGCACTCTGCTCTCCCATCAACAGCTCCATCACCTAACTGTTACTTATCTTCAAATTCACCTGAACGCCCTACATCCAACATGTATGTTACGGGTCCATATGCCAATGAGACGCAGCTCGTTTCTCCTCCCGTCTTTTCAACTTTCACAACTGAGCCATCTACAGCCCCGTTAACACCTCCACCAGAGTTGGCCCATTTAACCACTCCATCTTCCCCAGATGTACCTTATGCTCGTTTCCTTTCATCCTCTTCAATTCGTCAACAATGGGATCCTTCAATTCCTTCAGAAGAGCCCGCATATTCAATGCCTGGGCCAAGTCACTGTAATGGGCTTCAGACAACTGGTGCCTCCAAGTCACGTCAAGATTCCAATTTTTTCTGCCCGGAGACATTTGCTCAGTTCTATCTGGACCAGTCTTCGTTGTCTCACACTGGTGGCAGACTAAGTATCTCCAAAGAGTCAGATGCTTATAACTCGAATGCTACTAATGGGCATCAGAATTGGCAGAGTAGGACTTGTAAACCGGATGCTGAGGAACTGGAAGCTTACCGAGCATCGTTTGGGTTTAGTGCTGATGACATTGTCTCGACAACTCAGTATGTAGAAATAGTGGATGTCATGGAACCCTTTAGCATGACAACACCCTTTTCCTCCAGTAAACAGGAAAATAACTATAGTGGGCCAGAAAAAGGAGTTGAAACTGAGGAAAGACGAGAAGAGTTTTCTATGCCTCAGCTGAAAGAGATCAGAGTAGGTAATACTGAGGTGGCGCATTCTGGAGTTCCAGGCTCGTTTAGTATTCTTCAAGGTGAATTATGATTGACCCAGTTTCTGAATTGCTGTTTTGTTCATTCTAAGTACTCGATGCTGATGTGTTTTTTATTAAGTTCTAGCAGCAAACTGCTGAAAAAGAAGTAGGCTAATCCAAATTTAAAGATGAAATGACTCGCTAAATTGTTAACCTCTTTCGATCCTGATAAATTATTCCTATAGTAATCTACCTTCCACAATCAGGTGCTGGCCTCCCAATTTACACCTACCTTCTCAGCCTATGGCAGAATGCATGCTGCATTCTTCTGTTTTTTCACTCCCTCAATATATATTTAACCTTACTATTATTCCAAAGAACTGCTTTTATCAACTGTTGTGAGAACATGGTGATTTATCATTTATCAGATCCTATTGAAATTAGGAGTCTTGAATTCTTGATTCATCTAAAATACTAACACAAATTTAGAATAAAAAATCACTGTATGGTAGAAAGCCATCATCTGGACTGCACAACTGACCAATAACATTTTCTATTTACATGTCAGATCCACAGAAGCGACTTGGAGATGCTTCTGCACGTAGCTTGCCAGTAAACCATGCTCTAAGTGATGGTGAAGACATATACTCAAAGATGGAAGTTTCTCGAACTGGGCGTAAATATCATCTTAGCTCATCCAACTCTGATGCCGAGATCGAATACAGGAGAGGGCGGAGTATAAGAGAAGGAAGGAAGCAGCGGGACATCTGAGGTTACTTGGCCTGGCATGATCAGTCGAAAACCCGATGCCTGTATGTATATGAAGATTATGAGAGGTTGTATCATATTACATTCACAAACGGTCTAATGTTTTCAGGTATCTTATCTGTGAGATGTGATCATAAATTTCGATCCAGTCCGATTATGTTCTGTTGGTTAAAGCTCCAGAAATTTTCATTTGGGGTGAGAGGGCATAGAAGACAGTGTTACTACTATCATACTACAAAAGAGCTTGCCATGTTACAGTGGATCAATTACTAGTGACTGAACTTGTAAGAAAAGTGCTGCTACATATCTTGGGATCTGAATGTAGGCAGAATCAAACTGGAGTGTATGTACATGTGGTTCTTGAGAATCTGTGTGAATTTGATTGATTATCATGTTGACTTTATGACTTGGCTTGTTGGTTGTTTGATGTTCACTCATATGCTGGCATGAAAAATGGATGATTAAGTTCATACACCATATAGTATGTGGCTTTGTTTACAGTCCAGAGACTTTGGAATCTTAGGTTTAAAGGCATGCTGTTACTAGCCTATAACTATACTACTGTTGTATCTCTTGGCTCAATGCAAGAGTAGATCCCATGCACAAAAAGATCCAAACACTACTATAATAGGTACTCCATGATAGATGTGGCCTTGCAATATACATATATACTAATCCTATGTTATGAAAATGTGTAGATTTGAATTAAAATATTAAAATAAATAAAAGAAGATGATATCACAATTACACATAAGTTTCTATTAAACGTAAAAAATTACTCCCTAAATTACTCCTATACCAACTATATATATTCCAATCTAAATAACCTTATGTTTCCATCGAGTATTGCATCATACATCTACTCCTTTCCTTTCGAGGTTCATTCCATTGTACCAACTCACGGGTTCCTAATTACTTATTTTATCTGAATCATGATGTATCGAACGAGTGCTAGGTACATAGCTATGCCTAGGTTGGGTGCTCGATGAATCTACATCAATTAAAATAGCATGCACATAAAAACACATACATTTAATCGAGTGTACTCTAAAATATGGCGGCTACAATTGGAATTGAATTAACGAACTTAATTTGTTTTGTAGTTGTTGTTTAATTGACATTATGGCCGGCAAGAAACTAGACCTGTGCTAATTATATGTGACTTTCTGCTTAAGCATGCAACCTTGTCATGATTTGTGACATTACTTATAAATATTTAATCAAATTTAATATTTTATTTCAGTAAATCTTGCTGAAATTGTGGCGACGGGTGGAAATATATAATTAAGGGTTTCCTGGATAGCTGGATAATTATTCGGCTGCTTATATGAATTTGCAATTTTGTCTTTATGAGCTGAAATTCATGAGGTAATAATATTTTGAGTTAGATTATTTGTTGAAAATAGTCGAATCCGAAGAAAATAATATAAAAAATTACTAAAAGAATGGGAGAGTACATTTTCCAAATCAAGAGTATTAATTTTGGAAATTGGAAGACTTGATTTTGTACATGTACATATTTATATTATATGATATAGTACATGTTTACTACTAGTTTTTCAGTTAGTTATTCAGTTTTATAAATTTTTTTTTGATAAAAAGCTTGTAACGTGAACATCTAACTTTTTAAACAAGATAGCTTATTTAAAAAGCTAATCAAGTTAGCGTATTGAAAAAAGTAATAATTTAATAAACTATCAATTAACTTTTTAACTATTAACTATCTTTTCGGTGTTAATTTGTTACCCGGGCGTAGTAGTACCACTTTGTATCCTAGTGTCTCAGTCACTATCTTTAGAGTTAAAACTCAATTGTAGTAAGTATTTAGTTTATTCTCAAGAGATAAATAGGCAATGTCATAAAAACCCGTGGAATAAGAAGACAACAATAGTGTGTGGATAAGTCCGGGCCGGACATGCCCGATTTCTCATCCAAAGCCCATAGGTATAGCCACTTGTGTAATCACGACATTCATTAGTACTAGTGGTAGTTTATTAATTAGTATAATATTTTATTTTCTCATCTGAAGGATAAGAATGGAATTGAAATAACTTAAATTGACTTGAGTGAAGCGGAATTGAACATAAATGATTACACAGTATCCATAGGTCTACATATTTATCGTATTTTATAAAGGAGAAAAGAATACTACATTAGACAAGGAGTAGTATAGTACTTTCATATGTTTAAACTTTAAAGTAATTTGTACTCAATATATATAATTAATAAAGTTAACTATTGATCAATGTCCATTATTGTCCATAGTATATGCCGAGATGTCTCGACTCCAAACTGACTATTCGCGTCCAGTTTAAGAAAGAAATCATTAAAACACCAAAAACAATTAAACAAATTAACAATTACTTGTTCCTATCCTACGTTAATTTAAGTGGAGGCATCTCCATCGATCACCTTCAACTGGAATCTAGCCATTACTTTCTAATACGCACACGCCCCCGTTAGAGCTATTACACAAGTCTAACATGTGGATATGACGAAATAACAATTTTGTATTCGTTCTATTATCGAGTATGATATAACTATACTCTTTAATATTCATAAAGACTATCAATATATTCGTATTTTTCAGTAATATATAAATAAGTTAAATTCAAACCTTCTTATCGTAACTCGACTCAAACACAAAAAAAAATAATTCACACGTTAATTCGAATAGAATTTGGGTTAATAAAAATATTCGAGTCACCGCTCATTTGGCCAAACTTGAACAGTTTCCATACGTAGTAGCGTGAAAACCTAACAAGTGAAACCCTAATTTATCGTGGGTGGTGCCGCAAATTCTAAACTAGAGTGTAATTAAAGAACAAACTGGAACATGATATTTTGTAGTATAGTAGTATATAATTAACCCTAAAGTTAACAATTTTAATTTGTCTCTCTCTCACTGACATGTGAGTGTTGGAGTAGTAAATTTTTATTAATCTCCACTCCCAAAACGCACCCACTACTCCTTTCCTCGATAGATTAACCATATAAATCACCCTATCCATCTAATCCCATTTTATAATTTACATCAAATTTATACTGCCCGGACTGTAATTACTACTCTATTTTACTGCAAGTTACAACCTAATTCGCCAGTATGTAGAATGATTTCTTCTTTCTTTTTAAAATCTAATGGTATACGTAGCATATAATTGAATTCATACGAACATTATCATATGATACTCTAACATATTGAACAATGGTACTAAAAGATGATAACCCATAGTATAATTAGCTAGTACCTCACTAGTTCATACTCCATACTCCATAGTACATATAATGGTAAAAGTGCATGGAACTTCTTTAGTTCATTTGAATGGTCAGTATGTGATTAGAAAATTTAAAAACAATATAATATACGATATATTTATAACATTGGTAATTGAATAGTGTAACACGTAAAAAGACAAAAATGGTAATTGTAATCCGACTCTCTTTAACTTTCACAATCTCCTAAGCTGCCTCACTCCTATTATCATCAAAAATCTACCCTTCCCAATGAAATATAAAATTGAATTCATATAGTAGTAATTGTTTGCATTCTAAGAAAAACAATTAATTGCAAGCTCAATTTGATGTTGATAAATCTCAGTATGCTCCAAAATGATTACTCACTACATATATGAAAAATCTATTACTTAATAATTTGCTCCAAAATGTTTTTCATTAGTTTACTAGTTAACTTAATAATTTTAAGGATTTATCTTCAGTGCTTTAGTATATGTGAACTACTAAACATTATATGAAGATCAATTAAAACATCTTTAAAAATAAGTTGTTTTTTCTCGACATATACATAAAAAATAACTTCGTTTCTAAACATCTTTCTTTCAAATCTTCCAAGAGGAAGTTCTAACCTCTAAGCTAAAAACATCACATGTTATTGTAGGTTAAAAGAAAGATCATTCAACTCTGAAGTGCTAGTGAAACAAAACAGCATGCATAATAGAGTCGAGTATCACATAAAGTTTGGACCCAAATTAGTCAAATTGATAACGCATTATTGAAGAGGCAAAAGGGTATTCGGAAATTCCACAGTTGAAAAAGATGACATAGTATAATACTAGTATACTCCTTGGCTTTGGAGTATTAAAAACAGTGTTCTAGGAAGCAGGGACAATTAATCAGTGGCTCCCTAATCCGTGTGGTTTAAATATATTAAACTCATCTTGTTCTACATTTAAATTGTAGCGCAAAATTGAAAGTATCACAGTTAAATTGAGAGTATCATTTGTTATATAAAATTTGACTATACTACGTATTAATAAGTTACAGTATAATTAAACTTGAAAATATCATGACCTTCTACAAATGTTATCTCTTGATTTATCACATTCAAATTTAAATACAGTTAAAACTGCTTCCGTTGCTCTCTCTCTGCACACACACAAAAGCATAGAAAGACACAAAATTGCTCTGCTAAATCATCTCTTGTTGCTTGAACCAAACAAATTCTCAGCTAACAGCCACCATTAATGGACACCATCAAGCTCTGTTCCCCATAACACCACTACACACCAAGAACTGCTCCACCTTTCATCTCCAATTCACTGTAAATCAATCATGCACCAAAGATGTCCGACTTAAGTCCACAAAGATCTTACCTTTGTTCACATGCATGTACATTGTGTCAAACTCAAGCATACCCATCCTCCTTCACATGCCCCTGTCTCCCAAACAGAAGACTTTCAGTCTCCTCCACCATTTCTGACCTTTAACTCATACACAAAAGTAAAAATCCAGTCTTTGTAGGCTCAACAATGGAGACAAGAAGAACAAAACGAACCCCATTTATGTTCATCTGTTTCTTCCTCTTCTTGAGTGTTTATCTTGCTGAGTGTTTATCTTCAGATGGACAAGCTCTGCTTACTCTTCTTGCAGGAACTGAACCAAAATCATCATCTGTGTTGTCTTCTTGGAACCCTTCAAGCTCAACTCCATGTTCATGGCAAGGGATAACTTGTTCTCCTCAAGAAAGGGTCATTTCAGTTTCAATCCCAAACACATTTCTCAACCTGTCTTCACTTCCTTCAGATATTTCATCCCTTTCATCTCTTCAGCTTCTCAATCTGTCGACCACTAATATTTCTGGTTCAATCCCTGCTTCTTTTGGCTCTCTGTCTCAGCTTCATCTCTTGGACTTGTCCTCTAACTCTCTCTCAGGTTCTATTCCACAAGAACTAGGAAAACTCAGTTCACTTCAGTTCCTTTTCCTCAACTCTAATGGGCTCACTGGCAGCATTCCTTCACAGTTGGCTAATCTTTCTTCACTCCAAGTCCTCTGTCTGCAAGATAATCTCCTCAATGGCTCTATTCCTTCCCAATTAGGGTCCCTCTTGTCCCTCCAGCAGCTCAGGATTGGCGGAAACCCGTATTTAACCGGTGACATTCCATCCCAGTTAGGCCTATTGACGAACCTAACGACCCTTGGTGTAGCTGCAACAGGACTGTCTGGTGTGATTCCGCCAACATTGGGGAAATTGGTCAATCTTCAGACATTAGCCCTTTATGATACTGAAGTTTCTGGTTCTATTCCACCTGAGTTAGGCTCATGTTCAGAGTTGAGGAACTTGTATTTGCATATGAACAAGCTCACTGGTCCTATTCCTCCACAGCTTGGCAAGCTGCAGAAGCTTACTAGCATGCTTTTGTGGGGTAATACGCTCTCAGGTTCGATTCCTGGCGAGCTGTCGAATTGTTCTGAGCTTGTTGTTCTTGATTTGTCTGCAAATGACTTGTCTGGTGAGATTCCTGGTGAGTTGGGGAGCCTTGTGGTTCTTGAGCAGCTTCATTTGTCAGATAATGCACTCACTGGCTCAATACCAAGAGAGTTGAGCAAATGTGCTAGCTTAACTACCCTTCAGCTTGATAAGAACCAGCTATCAGGTCCAATTCCTAGCGAAATCGGCGAACTAAAGTCTTTGCAGAGTCTCTTCTTGTGGGGAAATTCGGTCTCCGGTACAATACCGCCGGCATTTGGGAACTGCACGGAGCTGTATGCACTTGACATTTCAAGAAACAAGCTGACAGGATCAATACCAGAAGAGATATTCAACTTAAAGAAACTGAGCAAGCTGTTGTTGCTTGGGAATTCTTTGACAGGTTTGTTGCCACCAAGTGTAGCAAGATGCCAGTCACTTGTGAGACTGAGGCTCGGTGAGAATCAGCTCTCAGGTCAGATTCCCAAAGAAATTGGCCTATTGCAAAACCTTGTGTTTCTTGATTTGTATATGAATCATTTTTCTGGTGGTTTGCCTTCTGAGATATCTAACATCACAGTTCTTGAGTTGTTAGATGTGCATAATAATCACCTAACTGGGGATATACCTCCTCAGTTGGGAACCCTTGTCAATTTAGAGCAGCTTGATCTTAGTAGGAATAGTTTTACAGGTGAGATCCCCGAGAGTTTTGGTAATTTTAGCTACTTGAATAAACTCATCCTGAACAATAACCTGTTGACAGGAACCATTCCAAAGTCTGTTAGCTATTTGCAGAAAATAACTCTGCTTGATTTAAGCTCCAATAGTCTTACTGGCTCAATCCCATACGAAATAGGTGACTTGACAAGTTTAACTATTAGTTTGGATTTGAGCTCTAATAGGTTGATTGGTGAAATTCCAGAGGAAATGTCTAGTTTAACTCAGTTGCAGTCACTTGACCTTTCGCGTAACATGCTTTATGGAAGGATTGCAGTTCTGAGTTCTCTTACCAGTCTCACTTACTTAAACGTGTCGTATAACAACTTCTCTGGTCCAATTCCTGTCACACCTTTCTTCCGGACCCTAACCACGAATTCGTTCCTTGAAAATGATCACCTCTGTGAATCATTCGATGGAACCACTTGTTCTTTGCGTCTGAGTAGAAGAAAGGGTTTGAAGGCTGCCAAAACTGTAGCTCTAGTTGGTATAGTGCTTATTTCCATAGTGATGGTTCTTTTTGCTATTTGGATATTACTGACAAGGAAACAGAAATACATAATTGATAAGTCCGGCATGTCAGCACCTACAGAAGAGGATTTCTCTTATCCATGGACTTTCATTCCATTTCAGAAGCTCAACTTCAGTATTGATGACATCTTGAATTGCTTGAGAGATGAAAATGTTATAGGAAAAGGATGTTCTGGCGTGGTATACAAGGCAGAAATGCCAAATGGTGAGCTGATTGCTGTGAAGAAGCTTTGGAAAACAAAGAAAGATGAAGAGATAATTATAGACTCATTTGCTGCTGAAATTCAAATTCTTGGGCACATCAGGCACAGAAATATAGTGAAGCTTCTGGGCTACTGTTCCAATAAGAGTGTGAAGCTCCTTCTTTACAATTTCATGCCGAACGGGAATCTCCAGCAGCTTCTGCAGAATAACAGGAACTTGGACTGGGAAACTAGGTACAAGATTGCTGTTGGGACAGCCCAGTGTCTTTCTTATCTTCATCATGATTGCTTGCCGGCAATTCTTCATAGGGACGTGAAATGCAATAATATACTCCTGGATTCCAAGTATGAGGCATATTTGGCTGATTTTGGGCTTGCAAAGCTAATGAATTCGCCGAACTATCAACAGGCGATGTCCAGAGTTGCAGGTTCATATGGTTACATTGCACCAGGCAAGTGTTCCAGTTATTTACTCAGCTCTTACGATATGTTGCTGCTTTAGAAAAAATTATGGAATAAAACCATTTTTTGAATTAATGCATTTAATAGTTCTAGGCATTATTCCTACATTCTTTATTTGGATGCCCTTAATTAATTTGTTGTATGTTTTCTTGTATCAGAGTACGGATACACCGTCAACATAACAGAAAAGAGTGATGTATATAGCTATGGAGTTGTTCTGCTTGAGATTGTAAGTGGGCGAAGTGCAGTTGAGCCTCAAATTGGCGATGGCCTACACATTGTGGAGTGGGTGAAGAAGAAAATGGGAAGCTTTGAACCAGCTGTGTCAGTATTGGATCCCAAGCTTCAAGGACTGCCTGATCAAATGGTGCAAGAAATGCTCCAGACTCTCGGGATCGCCATGTTTTGTGTGAATTCATCACCAGCTGAGAGGCCAACCATGAAAGAAGTTGTCGCACTTCTAATGGAAGTAAAGAGTACACCTGATCAAGAGACCGCGAAAACTTCTCAGCCTTTAATAAAACAGTCCTTGGCTCATAGCTGATGTAGTGAGCATGCGCATAGTTGTTAGTCACAATGTTTGTTAGTTTTAGAAGATTTAGTGATCATAGTTTTTTGTTCTTTATGAGTAGGGTAGCTAGGGATTGAAGTTTATTCTGAGAAGCTGAAGCTAAGTTCCTGATTTGAACAATGGCATTTGGAAATTTGTTGTACAGTTTAACTTCTCGTACGATGTTTAGTGTTGGAAATCTGATTCCTCTTCATGCTCATGTGTTCGATTTAGGTAATAATTTACCGACGTTCAATCCGACAAAGTTTCCATGTTCTATGTACATATATAGTTGGGTACTCAATTAAATGTTACAAAGAACCAATTTTTTCTTTTTTAAAATATATATATATATATATAAACTAAAACTCCTATGATTTTTTTTCTTTTTCTCTTTTACTCCTATTATTTAATTTGGTTAGTGTTGTAACTGATGAATGATTTTCACTAGGGTTTGACTTGTTATTAATGTATGACAAGTAGACTATAGGAGTTGTGTTGTTATATGCGCTGTTGTTGAGTTGTGTTTGATGGTTTTATGTTCTAACAAACGACCTAAGGATGTTTGATCCGACCCTTTTCGTGAATTTGGTTTTGTTTGTATGTCTGTTCCTAATATGATGTGTTTTGTAAGTGTATGTGATATAAATTCAGTATATATTTAATTTAGAGTTGCATCAATGAATTTTGAGTTACTCTGTAGCAGAAGAATAGTTAAATCAATAATGTTTTGTTTCATAATGTGAATGATTATACCTCGTAAATGCATTGGTTTACACATTCTCACTATCCTCATATGATTGAAACAAGCTACACAACTTGATATCATAAATTATATATCCATTCTAACTAATAATGTGTTTTTCAATTTTTTAAACTTGAGTTACTCTACTTGATGGATGTAGAAGTAGAAGAAGAATATATGAATCAATTATGTTTTGTTTCATAATGCAAATTCTTCTAACTCGTAAATGCATTGGTTTACACATCGCCACTGTCCTCATATGATTGAAACAAACTACGCAACTTGATATCACCGATCAAATTATGGGTGATATTAGCATTATGCATTGTAAACTTTGCGTTCACTTCTGTAGAAGTGTGAAGCTCGAAAGAATAGCCAAGCGGCTGTTTTTTACTAATGATTATTTATTGAAGATTATTGATTATTGATCATAATCTACGTCAGTGATTATCTGACTGTCCTATCTGCATGCAACTAAAACATAATGTATTAGAAACGAAGCCTCGTTATAGAGTTTTTGATTCTTGGATCAGTGAATTTAATAGTTGACTAAATTGATCATTTAATTATTCATAATGAAGCATCTAAGGTATGCTCACTAATGCCTGAGCTATTCATGTATTATCTTATACAGGTACCTTCTGAAGTTAACTTTGGTGTTGAAGCTTCAAGATATTGCTCTGAAGGAAAGGTATGCTAATGCGTTCGCTTTTTTATATATACTTCTTTTGCGAAGCTTACATCTCGGTTTCATATAACTCCGATGCTACTACGAGCACATTAGTTGGAAACTTCACTATCTCAAGAAAGGAAATTGTATTTCACCAAATGTGCAGATGAATTAGCTTTGTATATCTCCTTGCTGCCGTCCTTTTTGCTTGAGCTCTCTGCAAGCTGATTAAATTAGTTGTGAACTGTTTTTCAGTGTGACTGGTGATTTTAGTGTTCTTCATCAACTCCTAGTTGATCAACCTAATATTCCACAAGATGAAGGTAAATTTCTAAATACCTAATGAGATATACCTTGTTTGTCCTTGGATTAATATTAAGTGGTATCTGATATCTGGAATTGATGAAACTTGCCGATTTAGGCTTTTTTTCACTTATGCAGTGCGATCCATATGCGACATTGTGTTTACTGAAGAAGTCTCTTGTTGATGATGTTTGTGGCGAACTCTTTGGCCTTGTGGCAAGTGAACATAAACTTCATTAGACTAAATTCTCAGTAGCTCTAGATTTTCAATGTTCCCTTTTAGAAGATTATGTTAAATTTCTCCTGCATGACTGAAATTGATTTCACATTATGTAGTTACCAGACCAATTTTTCTTCCCACCCCCCAACACCATTGTAGGGTCTGTTTTTCATTACAATTACTTGGTTTAAAATTAAAAACTTGTTGAAATCTTTCAATCATTCAATTGTAAGTTTCAGTTTTTCAATCATTAAAACAAGAAGTTCTAGCGATGTAGGTTGGTGTGATTACAACAACAGCTAGTGTTGAATTTTCACCAGTGCCTTACATCTATAATCTAAGCTGTTAAAGACCTAAAAGTCCACGCGAAGCGCTTACAGCCGAACGTGTCTGCAGTTGCAAACAATATTTTCATAACTTTCTCTGTTTTGACATGCACGAAGCCTTTTAACCTGCCTGTTCTAAACCTCATCGTCACTTCTGAAAATTCTTCAACTACAAGAAGTAAACGTCCATAGATGTCAGCTTCATCTAGTAAAATATTTGGCAAGACTTTCACTAATTTCATTCAAGTGAGGAGCAACAAATTTCTCGAAGAATCTTCTGTCCGTCCAAGTGCTAAGAATACTAAGGCGAGGCCATTCTTTAAAGCAGGTTCTTATGTTCCAGAACCCATAAAACACTCAGTTGCGGCTTGTATTTCTTCTCAACACTGCACGCGAGTGCCACGGGATGATAGACGATGGAATTCATTGTGTACTTCCCGGTGGCAAGTAAAACCTCTTTAGCCCGGTTCATGTTCTCCAACGACGAACCAAACACTGCCGGTGCTTCCGTAATTATCCCCAAATATCATCTTCCGAAAGACCGATTTCACAAAAAGCCTTCAATTTGCTCTCCAAGGTCTTCGACGACAAACCAAACAGTTGTGGTGCCTTCCTGATTATCCCCGATAAATCATCTTCCGAGCAACCCAATTCATGAAACCACTGCAACTTGCGCTCACAATTCTCCTCATTCGTTGAGTGAACAAATTTAACAACTTGAAGAAACTCCTGTCAGCCCCAAGTCATATCAGCTCTATCCACAAACTCCTTCATCACTTCGGGTTTCTGCAACGATGCAAGTTCTTACGCATCTGATCCATGCCCATGTCACAGCTCAACAAGTAGTCAATATTTGCCACCAATGTCTCCAAATCATTAGACAAGAAGTTGTGCGAGCTGGTCAAGAGATTCAACACTTCGGCTTTGGAACCTAACAAGCCATCTAAGACAGTTAAATCTGGTGCAATCGTTTTCGACAAGCTACTTGTAAGAATTGAATCATTGGAAATTATCCCACAATATAAACATTTGAGAAACCAAAGTTGAGGAAATGCTCAAATTGAGCAAGAACAGGTTTTCATGACTCTTTCCAGTTGGGTTTTGGAAAAGTCATTGTCAATCAGAAAATAAATGACCGAATCTATTGGTTGGGTTCTTTACATGGACAACCCGCGAGACCACCTGAGGTGATATCTGATGTTTCCCAATCAAAAACTCTCAATTTGTGCTGTACAATTAGTGGTTTTGTGTACAAGTAGAGAAATGACAACGAGGATTCAGCCAAGCATAATTCCAACAAGTAATAAACAGTGACACAACATACCAAAAGCAAAGTACTTCAAGTCCATAACACACCAAACAAACAAAACATAATAAATAATCTTGAGTCCAGAACACACCATACATCCTAATTACTATTACATACCTCAAAACATAAATTAATTCAAGTCCAGAAAATCCTAATAACTTAGAAATACGACGAACTTGAGAACAAATTGAAGAATCTGAACACCACTATCTATGTGTTTAAGAGGGAGGCAGAGATATAGTCTCTTACCCTCGCGTCAAATCAGCCAGTTGAAACTCAAGAAATGGGTATCATGAACTCAGAGATGAAGCAATTCACATTTGCTGAATTTGCTGCGAGAGTGAGGTCAATTGGACCTGCACCTATTCCATTCTTCTAACAATTTAACCTCACCCTCATAGCAAATGTGAATTGCTTCATCTCTGAGTTTGTTTATGATATACCGCTTCTTGAGCTTCAACCGGCAACCGGCTGATTTGGAGGTCCACGGTTTGACACGAGGTAAGACACTCTATATTTGCATCCCTTTTGAACATATAGACCGTGTTCAGATTCTTCAATTTGTTCTCAAATTCTTAGTAATTCTCTGAATCAGTGTGCATCCGGATTGGGAGGTCATTTGGTTCATGTCGAAATAGTGAAAGTGGGAGGGGAAACAAACAGAGGAATTGGAGCTACTGTAAAATGAAATACAACCGGGCAGAAATAGAATAGCTTTTGATGGAATTGGAGATGCTGTGGAATTGTGGAATTGGAGCTCTCTAATGTACTGTAAAATGGAATTGGAGCTAGTGTGGACTGGGACTTTTAATGAAGACAGCTAGTCACAGGGCTAGAAAGGCTATGTGTTGAAGTACTAACAAGGACATTAGACCATCTCAATTGACCTGTTGTCAGAATCATGGAAAATATTTCTTTAATTTCTAACATTACTCTCCTTCCATTATTCCTTCTAAAAGGATTTATTTGGATGAGAATTTGAATATCCCATTTGACTCGATAAATATTGATTTGGCCTAAAATACACTTAAAATATCCTACTTAAATGTTCATTCAAATATAATTTTTACCAAAATCCATCTAAATGTCCACTCAAATGTCCATCCAAACAGCCACTTAGAGTTTGATTGGAGTAGCATCCAAATGCCCGTTTGGATGATACTAGGAGATTTTGTGTTTGTTATGGTATTTAAATGTCGAAGATCGCAATGACTGTAAAGTAACAATATTTTTCTCTACATATATAACAAATCTATAATACTCTATCAAATTACAATTTTATACCAAATACAATTTTAACAATCCCACTATAATTTCGATCACTATAACAAATTAATAATATCCTATCCAATTACAATTATATATCAAATACAATTTTAACAATTCCACTATAATTTCGATCACTATTCAGATATTTAAATCGCATCATAATCAGTCCCTTAGATTTATTAAGGTGACCCTCGAGCTCGGGACTCTTGTGGAGAACAGAGAAGAAGAAGCAGAAGTAGCTGTGTAATGTTTCTGTAAAGGTACAGTAACTGTACTACCTTTTTGCACTTGTCTTTTCTATTTTTATTCGATGATCAATCTTCCTAAAAAAAAGAAAAGACATTAGACATCACCACTGGTGGCCTCCCGTCATGACGGATGATTTTTCTTTCACTGATAACGCGTCGTATTCACGTTAAGAAATTTTTTAATTTTTTTCATTTTTATTTACATATTATTCATATTATAATAGTGTTTAGATGTTGAAATTAATAAAATTATATTTTTTAAGTCGTTTTATAATTTATTAAGGTTTAAAATTTAAATTGTTTTTATTTTGCTAAAAATATATTTAATATATTATAATAGTGTTTAGAAGTCGAAATTAGTAAAATTGTAATTTTAGAGGTTGGTTTACAATTTTAAGTTTAATTGAGAGAGAAAATGAATTAGAGATAGAATGATTCAAAAATAGTCGAGAGTAGTCTCTATTCGTAGATCTCGAAGAGACGAAGCCGTTGGTAATTTTTATATATTTTTCACATTTATATTTTTTTAGTTATTCGCGTTTGAAATTTAACAAAACATAAAAAATTAAAAAAAATAATAAAAATGACCAACACGACAAGTGACAGCAGCAGATTGGCTGCTGCTACTCACGGTGCCAGTCAAGCGACGCAGCGTCCCAACGACGCGCCGTGAGGCGCGCCGTTATGGCACCATTGGATGCGTCACGGAGCCACTATTGGGGCCAGTTGTAGAGAGCAGAACACACATTTATGCTACTGTCCTCTACCTTTCGGTGGTCTAAAATCTGAACGAACCGAATGTCTCGGATCGGTTTGACCCGGTTCGGATCCCAGTCTATTCCGGTTTCAAATCGTTTTCGGTCCGGTTTTAGACCCATAAACCTTTCTAGTTCTCGACGATCATTCTATATTTGAGAAGTATATCGGTTAATGAAGTTATGAAAATACCCGGTAGATGATTGAAAATAATTGATTCTGTGAAAAAATAAGGATGATTATATTTATGTTAGTAAAATTGATCTTTAGCCCTTTTTTTTTCTTCCAAACACACCAAATGACTAAAATAAACTCACCAAAAGCGCTTGCAGGACTTATTAAAGCCATTGATCCAATCTTCTTTTTCTTAAACAAATATGCTAGAGTTATTGCCCTGGTCTCTAGTAGGAGGAGATGGGAAGTAGATTACTCTATTTTTCAACTGCTGATGAATAATGTATATTAACCAAAGCCGTTAAGTGCTTTCTTCCTATACTAAAAGGTCTCTTAATTAATCCTAGATAAATGCACGCTTAACTTGGAGCTTATTGTTTTGGGCTGGCTCCGCGCCAAGAAAAAAGAGTTACTTCCTAGAATACACGTATGTCCGAAAAATTATACGAGAAAAGGAAATTGAAAATGAAATCTCACGAGAAGAAAGTAAACTATCAAAAAATATTTAAAAATGATATCGAAGCACAACTTAATTGATAATACGATTTATCACCAATTAAAAATGGTGATTTGACCCATTCAACCTGAATCCGACAACGAATTTAGGCCTGGCCCAAAATCAACCCATCAGTCGGGCTTGAACATAATTTTAGGCCCATGGACCCATACTTGAACTTGACTTTGAGCCCATGGGACCCGGTCCAGCCCAAGTTCGGCCCGTAGTATATATACACTTGTATATTTCAACCGATTAAATACTCACATGTATATATATATGTGTGTGTATGTATGTATGTATATGTATATGTATATGTATATGTATATGTATATGTATATGTATATATATATATATATATATATATATATATATATATATATATATGTATATATATATATATGTATGTATGTATATGTATATAGCATAATGCAACAGCAAGAACATAAACAGCACTTAAGATAATATGGGAATGAACGGAGACAACAAGAATCTAGTGGATTGTATATTGCCAAAGTCGCATACCATAATATAATCCACGTTAAGTTCAACTCGGTCACATACCAACTTAAACCCCAACTGACACAAAAACAAACAGTGCAGCCATATTTAATTTAGCAAATATAGAACAGTGGTAGGAACCTGCTGTTATCTCCCCTTCCGGTCCGGCTGTCTTAAGTATGGGTCCATTTTGTGCATCCTTATCTTTATCTTGTGCATTGGACTTGGTATCCTTCATTGACTTTAAGTTCCCGCCACTTTGTTGACCCCCAGTTTGTGGACTAGATGCCTAAATAATGAACTCGGGACTATTAGAGGACAACCAAAAATCAAACAAACAAGATTCCAAAGAAAATGGCAAGTCATGATTTTAGGCAATAAATTATATACCATGAAAGGTAAATGAACAAAAAAGAATGTTCAAGAAAATCACAAACCCTGTTTAATATGGACTGTTCAGCATCAACTCCCCTTTTAGAAGACCGGCCTTTCAGTTCCTCTTCGCGCTTTTGTCTATCCATCCTACCAATAAACAGCATAAAATTGTTCTAAGAACAAGATATTGGAAAGCTGGAAACATAGGACGATGAGAGTTGGATGATTCATATGGACATAATCATCTGGTGCCCAAATAGGAACAGGAGGGATCTAGAATAGGAAGAAGTTTTGTAAGAAGATACCTCCTTTGGACTAAACGGATGAAATGTTGTGGAGGAACAAATGCCCGTTCCATGTCAACAAGTGCCACTACCATATTTCTCGCTTCTGTCTTAAATCCTTCCAGTGCTGTTGTAGCAATTGCAATAACCTAAATGAGCAGTAGCAGATACTACTCAATTAAAAAAAAAATGACACGTATTTATTGCATGGAGAAAGTATTTATAAAGTATTACCTCTCGCTTAAAAGGAGGATATCTTCCAAGACCAGGTGTGCCATTGGCAGCAGCAGAGACAATTTCAATAAGTACTCGGTGCACCTAATTGAAGTTCATATATATCATCGCTTCTTAGCACACAGAAAAAGAAAGACAACTACGCAGCAAGATTTAGCGAAAAAACCTTAAATACACTACGGAAGGAAAAAGATTAGAACAATCACAAAACCATGCTCTAAGACTCAACCAAACCCCATGAGTACAGGAAAAAATGGATTAGAAGTGCAAACACATGCGCTATGCAGGGGAAGGTAGAGGCGGAATGTATATTGGAAGGTAAAAAGGATTTTAATAATATAATAAATGGAAGGTACTAACATATCAAAAGACTAAATTCCCGAGAAACGTTTTAACTACTCTGACAACGCACTTTCATTGTTAATAATATTTTAGATTTATCAAAAAAAAAAACTCTGACAACACACTTGATTGACATACAAACCCACTGCAATTTTACTCGAACAGACCACAACTAACTATCAAGATACCAAGTTACAGCTAACGGCATGGTTTGGGAAACATACGAAAGGCAATTCAATATGTTCTGGTACTAAAAAGCAAACAAACACACAAGGGG
>JAYMSP010001185.1:0-35139 GCA_036897095.1 Plantago elongata
CCCCCCCCTCAAGATCGACCAATCCACCACATTTTGCTTTTCTTGCTTCCACCTATTGGCATAGCCGTTTGGGTCACCCGGGAGATTCTACTTTAGCTACTCTTCAACACAATTGATTGATTTATTGTAATAGGTCACCTAGGTCTACTACTTGTCAATCATGTGTACTAGGAAAATATATTTAATTCCTTTTATTTCGTCGACTTCGACTACTTTTTCGCCTTTTGATATTATTCATAGTGATTTTTTGACTTCTCCTGTTTTGAGTTCTTCCGGTCATCGTTATTATGTGCTATTTTGGATGATTATACAAATTTCTTGTGGAGTTTTCCCATTGCAAATAAATCACAAGTCTTCTCTATATTTGTCAAATTTCATGCTCATATACGTACCCAATTTGAAAGAACTATCAAACCTTGCAATGTGACAATTAGGGGGAGTTGATAATACTGCTTTTCGGTAATTTTTTGACACACATGGTCTATCTTTTCATTTTTCCTGTCCTCATAATTCTTCTCAAAACGGAAAGGCCGAATGCAAAATAAGGTCCATTTATAATATAATTCGTACTCTTCTTATGCATGCATCTGTGCCCCCTTCCTTTGGCATCATGCTCTATCTATGGCAACTTATTTGTTGAAAATTCTCTATAATCAGGATCCTTCCTATTCTCACCTCCGGGTTTTTGGTTGTTTATGCTATCCCCTTTTTTTTCCACCACAATTAAAAAGTTGCATGCTCGATCTACCCCGTGTGTGTTCCTACATTTTCCTGATAATCATCGTGGCTATAAGTGTTTTGATTTATCTCGTAATAAAATCATTATATGTCGCCATGTGATATTTGATGAGTCGGTATTTCCTTTTGCTAACATTCATAAATCTCATTCTCCCTCTTATGATTTTTTGGATGCTTCACCATCGACTTTGTTCTTCCCTCCCTATGTTCCTCCTACTACTGGGCGCGTGGACAGCCCACTGGCTATCCACTCACTACCTTCCCCGGACCGAGATCTGCCTTCAACGGACAACCCACTGGTTGTCCGTCGCTCCACCACTTCGGTCAGCTCACTGGCTGCCTGTCCCACCACTTCGCCACCGTGGGGCTGTGGCTGCCCGTCCCACCACTTCGCCACACGTGGGCAGCCCCACGGTGGAACCTGTTGCCATCCCTCTTGCCTCACCTATTGCTACACCTCCTCGGGCCCCTCCTACCTCCCGGTACACTACCTATCCGGTAGGTTGACCTGTCACTCGAAGCCAACATGGCATCGTTTTACCACAAAAAATTTTCGCTCCATCGCAAGCACATACCACCATTGTTACTCCTTCCCCTCTTCCTCGTAACCCTGTGGATGTTATACGCGACCCGAATTGAAAATTGACTATGACTGATGAATTTAATGCTCTTATTAAAAATAAGACGTGGAATTTAGTTCCCCGTCCTCCTGATGTTAATGTGATTCGGTCTATGTAGATTTTTACTCATAAAATCAGGTCTGATGGTTCCTTTGAAATACATAAAGCTCGTCTTATAGGTGATGGCAAAACTCAGCGTGCTGGCATTGATTGTGGTGAAACGTTCAGTCCAGTGGTAAAACCAGCCACGATTCGTACAATTCTCAACATTGCTCTATCTCGGAAGTGGTCAATTCATCAGTTGGATGTCAGTAATGCTTTTCTCCATGGAAATTTGAAGGAAACTGTTTATATGCATCAGCCTATGGGTTTTCGTGATCGAGATCATCATGACTATGTATGTTTGCTTAAGAAGTCACTTTACGGTCTCAAACATGCTCCTCGGGCTTGGTATATACGTTTTGTTGATTTTGTTTCGACCATTGATTTCACCAATAGTCGATTAGATACTTCCTTGTTTTTACACCGACACGGTTCTGATATGGCCTACTTGTTGTTATACATTGATGACATTATTTTGACTGCTTCCTCGGTTTCGCTTCGCAAATCGATTATGGCACAGCTTAGTTCGGAATTTGCTATGAAAGATTTGGGTTACTTGAACTACTTTCTCGGGATCAGCGTTACCCGACACAAGGGAGAGTTATTTTTGTCACAACAAAAGTATGCAATGGAAATTGTCGATCGGGCCGGCATGTCATCTTGCAAACCGAGTCGTACACCGGTTGATACTCAATCGAAGATCAGCGCGACTACTAGTCCGCCATTCGTCGATCCTTCCGTGTATCACAGTCTTGCAGGTGCATTACAATATCTTACCTTCACTCGACCGAATATCTCTTATGCCACACAACATATTTATCTTCATATGCATGACCTCGTGATGAGCATAATTACGGAATTACATTCTTTCAACGTATTTATATGATATGTATAAGTATAGTATGTAAGTCAAGATAAAATTCATTTCTCCAATGGATTCTAAGAGATTGCTCATGTTTTTATAAACATTGTTGTGCTCAGGAGTCATGAATCATCTTTGGTATATGACTATTGTTGTGGTGAATGGGCCTGCCAAGCTTCGGACTGGCCTATGATTACAGAATCAATGGAAAATTTTGTTAAGCTTTTGCCTGGGCCGTTAAATTTCTTACTAGCTCTATCACAATTATCTCACTGGACTCAGCCCAATAGGTTATGGAGGAAATTGTGTCAAAGACCCTATGAAAATAAAATTTCAAAAAAGATCTATCAAGAAAATCATTATACAGTATATTATAGTGCAAATGTAACGACCCCGACAACTAATCGGTTCGAGCCTCGACCTTTTGATCTGGCACGGTTATTCATGGACATCTTTCGGGGCGATATGCTGGCCCCACTATACCGAAACAAGTTCTTTCCCACGCACTTTATGTTCACTTGTACGTAAACCGGAAGACTTCCCAGTTGGTCACCCATCCTAGGATTGCTCTAGAGCAATCACGCTTAACTCTGAAGTTGTTTTAGGTGGATTCCCGAAAAGAAAGGTGCACATTGTTTCATAACGCTTTCAATTCCTTTAACCTTATCTGTTTTGAAATTTTGGGGCGTTACGACAAATGTACAATTTTGAAGAAATAAAAAAGATAATGAATGGTAGGAAAAAGAAAACAGAGCTTTTAAGTGGTATTCCCCAGCTACAACATACTGGAAAACTAGCTCAAAGCAAGATTATGCACTAAAACATTTGCAACATGATCAAAAATTAAACTATCAAAAAACAAGCATGTAGTGAGGAAGGACATTGTTCGGCACCAGTTCGGCAGTTCCTTCTTAATAAAAGATGGTAGCTAGTAATACTTATTAGTTTCTTAATTTATAAAGGTGGTTCTTCAAATCTTTATGTGTTTTGTTTCAAATTAGAATTGATTTTTTTAAATTTAACTGCACTTTCATGCAAAAATAAAAATATAAAAGTTAAATTTTAATTTGAAACTAGCCTATTGTTTCTTCTGTGATTGTGCTATATTGATAAAAATATAATGTCGGTAGGATGATGGATCAGGAGCGGAGATATAGTTGGGCCAGGTGCGTCTTCGACCACAACCGATCCCGCACTTTTCATTATATATAATATATTTTATTAAATAATTCTATTTAATTTTAAATTTTATTATGCATACTATTATATTTAAATATTTAATTTGTAAAAAATTAAAATTTATGATGGCAATGTATAATGTCTTTGGGTATAAATAGTGTAAATATTGAATTTTTACTATTTTAATTTAATCATAAGTTAATTTGATTTAGGCTCCGTTCTCGGACGGATTGTTGTGATTTCTCATACATCGGTACAATTTGCAATTTGCAGATGGAACCTATATAGTTGATATGATTAGTTATTTCACTTATTATGACATGATATTGATAATAATTTAATGTTAGTATATAGTACAAGTATAAACTTGTTGAAAATTAAGTCCAATTTGGCCTGATTACAAGACTTTAACAGCCGCAAATATCAGTACACTATCTTCTTTTTCAAGCGATATGACTAGTACATGATCTTTTGAGTGGATAACTTATACTAACATGCAAATGTCCTTAAAAGTTATCAATAGTCATGGAAATGACGGAATTGATTATCTTTTCATTATGGACTACTCGTTTGTCTTTCTTTCTTGTATCAAGGTTGGTTCATGTGTTGGTAGGATCAGGCCATATATCACATAAAGTATAGGTAAGTGGAAGTGTGAGCAAAAATGCAAATTATTAAAATTCACCAAACGCTTAACCGGCTAATATTCTTAAATATATAATATAATATTTATTTAGTGTCGAAAAGAATATATTAGAGTTTAAGAATATTAATTTATAATATTCTAAGTGTATATTTTTATATGACTATTCGACCACTAATCAATTGTACCCCAATTCATTGGACCAACATGATTATTCATGAGCTTGATATGATCAAATTAATCATTTTTTATTTTAAATAAATGTAATATTATAATAAAAATAATTAAACATCAATTAATTTATCATCAGTACATCACCAAACTTTAACCATAATTCTCCATACATGGAGTATAGTATAATTACTCATTTAAAAAATTAACCTCGCAACATAAACTAGTAATTACAGTAGTTGTTGTATCAGCATAAAAGTTAACCACGCAATTGTTCTCTCAAGAAATTCATAAATAATTATCGAGTTTAGAAGTACATATAAACAAAATAAAATAAAATATATATAGTCTGGTGAAGTTTAAGATAAATATATTTACGAGAACGTACTCACCACCCTTTTGTGGTGACCCCCACATTATTCATATCCAATATGAAAGTATAGTAAATTGGTAGACTTATTTACCAAATGTATTCCTACTTTGACACTCGAGAAAATAAGGCAAGCTATCGGTATGCAACATATGATGAAAGTAAAGTAATGCAACCATATAAAAGGGAGAGATTACGCTTGTACTACTTTCCTTCGGTAATGTTTTCTTTCTCACTAAATTTTATTCAACAGTAAAAAATTTATACGTATATCCAAATTAAATTTCATAATAGACGTTCAAGAGGGAATGTCGCGAAACAAACATGACAGTGTCCCGAACAAAATATATACTCCTCTAAAATACAACACTTCAGTACTTCGACTATCAGTTACTTCTGCCGTCTCGTCTCATGATTCCATTTTATTTTTTTCCGGACAAATGTCTTCAACTTGGTGTTACAGACCCTCATGACCTCTCTTCTTTCCTTCTCTATAATACTCTTCGACTTGAAAGTCTCACTTTTTATTTTGAGTTGTCCAAATTTCTAAAATAGAAAAATTTTCTCCTACTTTATATATTATATCTTATACTTTATTCACTATTTATTTTATTTTATACAATAACTGCTTTATCACTTTTTTATTAAAATTTATGTCCAGTCCCGCAAGACTTTCAAACCGAGATATTTTTTTCTTAAAATTTATGTCCGGTTCCGCAAGACTTTCCAACCAGAGACACACAGGAAATAGTATCCATAAACAAACAAACAAACAAAAATATGACTGGGCCAAAATGATTCAAATGTGGCTGAGAGTGAAAGATATGCTCCGATGTCGATATTTTCTCAATGCACCAAAATTGGGACCCTTCATAAACGTCAAGAACATACACAGAACTAAATAAACAAAAAACAGCTAAACATCTTCATATTGACCGACTCTTCCAAATTTCACGTTTTATTGGTAATTACATGGATCAAGACAGACGACAGAACAACTTGATCATATCACACTCAAGAACTTCTGCAACTGAAATGGAGGAACCCGAACAGAGAAGCACCTATAGTGCGCGATATATCAGAATCTTGGTTTTCTTATATATACAACAGATCATACCCCACCAAGATACAGAACTCGTATATGTGTACATGTCAGAAAACTCTTTAGACTCCGCTTCTTCATTTGAAACAACAGAACCATGGACGCAATTAGCTGCTGCTGTGAAACAAGGGATTAGCTTAAGAAGCAGCAGCAAGAGGTGGCCACTGAGAGAAGAACTGAGGAGATGAGTTATTTGAGTCGACTACACATTGGTTTTCTGCTGCCTCTTCATCTTCATCCTCGGCCTCCCAACAAAACTGAGCATAAGAAGCGTGCACATAACTGCAAGGAAGCACAAACGTTAAGAAGTTTCAGCGCCAACTTAAATTTGAAGAGAATCAAGAATGTATGCTTAATCCTCAATATGTACATTCGCAACAAAACTTCATCAGCACTCACAATAAGTTTCGGAACTACCATTTATGTTTTGGACTTTTGTTAAAATAAAACAACCCTTCTAGTGTATATTCCAACCCTTCAAAAGTTGATTCCTGTCTTTTATGTTATTTAAGAGAAGATTCATACCAAGTGGTACTAAGCAACTTGGCCACAAAATATCGATGAAAACATATGAGACACTGATGTTGTAAATGCTCGCCTCCACATTCATATAAACGCAATGGACAGCAAAGATATATACTATGACATATCACAAAACAATATCTAGTTTTGAATCCTTATGCAAGTGTGTATACTTGAAAATGATATAATCTTTATGACATGCAAAAAATATTTAAGAGAAGAACATTAAAAACAATCTCCTTAATTAACAACCACAAACACAAGATTCCAGCAAAACAGGATGGAGAAAGATCCATGATCTGGGGTGGAGCCACGATTTGCCCGCAAACCTAAATCTTCCTTTCTGCATTTATTCTTGATTTTTTCTGAATATTTTTAACCATTTAGTTTTTAAAATTCCGTTTTATAACTTTGTTCTTTATGCAGCATTCAATACCTAAATGGCTAAATATTATTCCTGGCTATGCCTCACTTAATATTGGCAAAAGTATTCACAGGGTAAAGGCATAAGAAATTCACAAATTGTTCACAAAAAGTTGAGAACATTACAAAGAACATCCTAACCAGGCATTCTATCAACCCACATATCCCTTTTATTTTTATTAGTCATCTTCATCTTGTACCGCATTCGCTCCCTAAATTCTCATAATTATAGTTACGACTTACACCTGATTCCAATATTCCTAAACTAATTACAAATATACACACATAAAACATACTTGTTATTTAGACAGAACTAGAAGATTCTGGAGTGACCAAATGGTAAAGTCATATGAATTATATTCACAAGTTACTCTAACCAAGATAAGAACATTAAAATGAGTATCCTTAACAAGCTTCTTATCAACCCACATATACAATATTCTCAGGCAGTTTGGCATAAGACTTCAATAAACGGGACTTTAACATATACTTAAACGAATGAATAGTAACACGATTCTATGTCAGTAATAAAGCGACGTAACATAAAACTCATGAATATTGACATAACGGAGTTATTAGTCTTATACGAAAGAGTCTGATAGTGTAATTACCAGTTATCAGGGTCAATTTCAGTAGCTTGAAGATGATAGGACTCGGCTCTAGCAGCATCTTTATGCGTCTGCCAAATTAGATCAGCATAGAGTGATAACACATTTCCATCATTCGGATTCGCAAGAATTGCCCTTTCGCAATACTCCCCTGCTTTCACCAAATCTCCCTTAACCTACAACACATCAATTAAACACCCAAATCAAATTTCACTCTAACAAAACACTAGAATGGTGTTAACATGTAGCAATATAGTAAACGAAAGGTACCTCTTTCAAGAATTTAGCATAATTAGCCAAAAAGATCGGATTTTGAGGATTCGCCTTGATCATAGACTCATAATAAGCCTGAGTAGTCTGCGGAAAATGCCAATTCCCAGGATCATCAGCCGCACCGGATCCAGATCCATCATGGGAGCCTCCTCTACCTCCACCACCACAAATCCCACCGCCACCTGAACAACCACCGGCTCCGCCGCCAACCACCAGAGTCTGCGGTGCCGTTTCTTTAAAAAGGGTGGTGGAGTGAGTGATTTCTTTCTTGGGCTTGACGGCGGTTGGTGAAGAAGGGAGGCGCAGAAGGGTCTTCTTGCAATGATGATGATGATGGTCAGGATCGAAGAAGGGGTTGGAATTGGTGTTCTTGGTGTCGTCGGTTGAAGGAGAGGAGCAGGAGCAGGAAGGGATGAGAGAAACCGATCTGGTGCGGAGTAATTGGGGGAAATGGGTGTCGGATTCTGGTGTGGAGGAGCCGGATGAGGGTGAGGAGTGTTGGAGCCATGAGTTTAGGATTGGAGATGATGAGCTTCGAAGTAGCATTTTCGATTTTGATTGATTTGTTGAATTCTGCTGGTTTCAGAAATGAAATGAGGTGGTTTGTTTGCGTTGTTTGCAGTTTGGAGAGTGAGGGTGGTGAGTGAGGGGGTTTATATAGAAACAGAGTCGCACTTGTACTCTACATCGCACTTATTTTTTTTACCACACTCCAATTTAGGCTACTTTCCCACTGCAATTTCTACCATTGACACATGTGCGTTAAGTTCAACTAGTTAGCGCTCGTTCTCTTTTTTCCTTTTTCTTTTTAAATGGTAAAAATGAACGAACCCAACTTTCGAAACGTCATACCAACTGAGTTATGCTTAGGCATACCAACTGAATTATGCTTAGGCCTGTAAACGAGCTCGTTAAGGAACTTTAGATCAAAGCTCGAGCTCGAGAAAAAATATGTTATTCGAGCTCGACTTGTGAGCTCAATATATTCATGTTATCCAACCTAAAAATACTCGAAAGTTCGGCTCGTGAGCTTGATAAATGACAAAGCTCGACTAAGAAGCTCGAAAGTCAACTTAAATGAAATATATATTAGGCTTTAAATTTACAATACATATTTACTATATAATTATAAAGTTAATAGTAACAAAAACAATTCAAATAGCTCGTCGAGCTTTCAAGTCGAATATTTCAGTATTCGAGTTACAAATAAAGTTTGAACTCAGCTCAAACGAGCTAGCCGATCTTTTTTCGAGTCGAGCTTGAATAGTTCGAAAAAAGCTCGGCTCGTTTGCAGGCCTAGTTGTGCTTCGTTGTCGAGAGGTCATTCCCATCTAACTTAGATGAGGCAAACGAGTATTATATTATACTCGTTTACATTTAATAAAGTTCGTTGATATACATTACTTTAGTAATTCGTTGTCAACTTTTAATTTTGATAATAGCCAAAAAAAATTAAAAATGGACAACCAGTGTGAAACGAATGGAATATTATCAATAGTATCATTAAATCTCGTTATTTTTTTGAGTTCAAGGCGAATTGGAGCTCATTTTTAATATTATCAATATTCAATAGTATCATTAAATAATTAATGTCAATAAGTTTTTCAGTTTGTTATCTAAATATAAGCCCTTTTAAATTATTTCATTTACATAAACTTAAGCTACTATTAATCTGTTGAAGGTTTATAAAATTTTTTTATGTATACTTGAGGTAGTTAGATGAGGTTATCATCATATATTCAAGTAAAATATTATGTGGTTAATTTCAAATATTATATATATGATATATAAATTTGTAGTATGATTGTAGTTATATATGTTACTTAGATTTGAATAAAGTAGGGGTGGGGTGATTGTTAAATTGTGAGGTATTGATTGCATTTTTCTCATGGGGGTATGGGTGAAAGAAGAAGTATGGGTGATTAGTTAAAGTGGGGTTTGGTTACTTATATTATCTATCATTGGATCGCTTGGTGTTGCTGCGTAGGTGAAATAGATTAATCGCCTGTCTATCTATCTATCTATCCATGATCCACCCATACATTATTAGAATGACAAGAAATAGTGTATGTTAGGTTAAAATATTCACGTGGAGATAGAAACAGATGGCTGCCTGCCTTGCCTGCATGCTGCCGATTACAATTGCCTACGGGCGACGACCACACACAACCACACCCTCTAGGCGGGGACCAAGGATAATATATATACTACGACTAATTATCATCACTATTCCATGGTTCGGGAACACCATTATTATGAGCTAGCCACTGTACGGAAACCGGAATACACCAGAGTGAATCCTTTTATTAAAAATAATATACGAACTATACTAGCCGGAACTAGACTAGGACGCCTTCAAAATCATGTCAACTTACATAAAGGTACACTAATATTCTTATTGTTATTATAAACTTCTCATTTTAAAGACGATTTACTTTTAAAATATACTTTTACCCCCTTATGTAGTAAGTATATTGAAAAAACAAAGAGCATTAGAGAAATGCATCACATGACGATGACACAAGTTAATTTGAAAATTCATATCTAAAGAAGATGAGGAGGGGTAAATTTGATATGATTTTTCAAATATATAAAAAGAATGAATTTGGAACTGGAATTATCATTCATTTTACTTTCGCACACTCATCGATCTATTGAGACTTAAATATGTAGTTATTATTAATTGGATAGTTAATAGTTTGTTGATATATATTATCGTTCATTTGGAGTTGAAACTTTAAGAATTTAAATCGTAGCTGCTTAAACGGTCTCACATACTTATTTAATTAGAATGTGACCTTAGTGTAATACTTCTCTCCGTCATTTTTAAGTCTACCATGAATTATAAGTACTCCTTAAACATAGTTTTTCTAAAAAAATTTAACGTTATGTATAGTTTTCATAGTAGGAGAAACTGTATTTCCCTTTCAAATTTCGTCCCATGTTAATCCAAAAAAGGCATGGGTTTCTTTGCCTCAGTCATTTTTAAGTTTACCATGAATTATAAGTACTCCTTAAACATAGTTTTTCTAAAAAATTTAATGTTATGTATAGTTTTCATAGTATGAAAAACTGTATTTCCGGTTCAAATTTCGTCCCATGTTAATCCAAAAAAGGCATGGGTTTCTTTGCCTCGAAATTCTCAATATACACACAACCACCCGACATTGTAGCATCCCCGTTAAATCATAAATGTAGTACTGTTCCATTCATATAGTCCAACATATTCCCATGGTGGTGGATGGTGATTATATACCTATATAAAAATATGTAACAAAACACACACTTTTTCTCTGAGGTTTTGAAATATCTCCCAGTGAAATTTCTACTAAAAAGTTGACTTATTGTATAACTTCTCTATGTTTTCTTTCGTCATTTTCTCGAACCTTCAATTTTAGTTAAAGGTGTAATATATTACTAACTTACTTACACTTTAATATATATTACTCTTAAAATATAACGTGTGAGGTTGAAATTTAAGGTGTTGATTTATAATATAAAAACACATATGAATTTGGTCAATTTATTTAAGATCATTAAGTGTCCATTTTAACAACTATAATAGGGCTTAAATTGTCATTAAAAAGTCCAATTAACTATTTTCTTTTAAATGACAAATGTAACTCGAATTCCCGATCTATTGGTCTGAGAGGAAATGACCAATTGAGCTATATTTTATTGTTTCAATTAAGTAACATTAACTTGTCGTATAACACATCTACCCGGGTTGGAGTTAGTTACTGAGTTTGTCATATAAATTCTTGCTCTGTTTCTCATTCTGCAAAGCATCTTGCAATTTAAACTTCCATTCATGGAATTTTCTCTGTAATCATTCTTTCTTTTGATCAATAAGACCGAAATCACATTTGAAACAGGAACAAAAGTAGCAATTGATAACGAAAGAGTGAGGGTGGGCATGTTGGAATTGCACATTATATGTATCAATTTGTCGTGTTTCTTGCAACATGTATAGAGAAGAGTAGTGCATTAATATTAAAATTGACGGCCAAGAACAAACGAAGCAGCAACTCATATCATATGCATTTACTATAGTCTATAGTATATGTTGTACATATTAGCCTGCCCTGGAGATTGAGTTAATGAGCTATTTTTGTTCGTCCATTTTATAAATGTTCGCTAATGGCTTCTCGACACGACTTTCTCATGAATAGACATGCTATCTATACTACGGAAAGCGAGTTTGTCATCTTCTCTTCCATTTTCATCTCTTCTCTTATCTTCGCTATAATAATTTGTCATACTCGTTCATGACATACTTGGCGATTGATAGGTGAAAAAGTTTTGCTTGTGAGCCCCATTTTCCACATCCATGTAAAAATATCATAGGCTTGTACATACAACAAGTAAAACTGTTTATGAGTAATTTGGTGGAAGTTTGATCAGCGTTTGGGTTAAGATTGTGAACAAGATCATGGACTGGTTAAACCCTAAACTCGATCACTTCAAGCCGAAGAAATTGCAAGGGGCTTTGAGTCCGCTAATGCTTACGACATGAGTGACTCTTTTGCGAATTGTGATGATTCATATCAAAATATTGCACATCATGCCAGCAGGCATTTCCTATCATTCATGTTAAAAGACAAATAACTATGGCATAGATCATTCAACCTTGTTCAAGCATCCATCAACTTCCATTTGAGGCCACCTTTATAAGTGTAACCATCAAACACTTCTTCATACAATTTAAAATTATTACAAAAATTTTGTAAAAATCCAAGTTTTTGCAAGATAACTGAAAGTACTGCAATATTGTATATTTATTTTGCGTCATTATGTGTAAATTGTATACTTTTATCTATTTATAATTATGTGTTAGTTGTATACTAATTGTAGGACATAATCTTTATATGTGGAACTTTCATAACTCTCTTAACTTTCAATTCTCTAAAATTATACCCTACTTAATTTCTAGTGCAAAATAAACTAAAAAACTGGTTAATGTTTTGCAAGTTTAGTAAATTTTATCAAATCACCTTACCTTTTAAGATACTGATATACACTTTCAAATCAATCATATTATTCACATTTATCAAACATAATTATTGTAGTTAAATAGCCCTTATTTTGATCAATAAGGTGGAAACACCTAATCATGTCACACCAAATACACTTATTAACCTCCACAATGAATAAGGTGTCAAATTTTAACTTTTTATAATCGATATAATTGAACTTTGAGTATAAATTAATCTCAATTTATAATAATAAATCTTTCACATGAACTATACTTTCTCCGTCTCAAATTGAAAGTCCTGTTTGACTTTTCATGATTACATTTTTAAATTTTAAATTTGATTTACTCATATATAATTTTTTTAATAAAATTTTGAAAAATATATAACAAAAATATAACATGTAATCTTTAATAATATGAATTTCTTTTACCAACATTATATATGAGTTATTTATATACGAAGTTTGAAAATGTTGACCATGAAAAATTAAACTGTGAATCATGAAAAGTTAAATTGGACTTTCAATTTTAAACGGAGATCTAAACTTGAGATTCAAATTTAATCCTATAATTTAATTGAAGAGTTCACCATTACAGTTTAATATTAATTTGTGATTAACTTTGAACTTTGTTTACAAAAAGTTAAAACTGGATATCTTCTATATGAAACTGTGGAGTACGCATGATTTGACAAAACAAAACTCAAAAAAAACAAGAAAAAACAGACCAAAAATAATTTGGAATCCTGAAGGAGACATTTTGCTGGGAGACAATGACGAGCAGCTTGCTTAGAGTCCAGTCCTCCAGTTTGATCATTTCAGAACTGGTAGCATTTTCCAACCAGAGAAAATAACTACCCTCTAGTCCACTCACTCAAAAGAATCTACAAAGACTTTCCGATTAAAAATGGACACTTACGTACTATCTGATGGACATTATGGACGATTTGGCAGATTAAGATGGCTGTCACTTGCTCCAAGTCCAGATTTTTCATCTCAAGCACAAGGTTTCATCACAAACAAACTTAAACTCAACAGCCTCTGGGAGGGATTGTAATCTCAGAAAACACTTCCGTTCGAAACCAAAACTTCTAAGAGGTCCCATCAAACTTTAGCCATAATAACCTTTAAACAAACTCCCCAAAGTTCCATATAGAAAGTTAAAAGGAAAAAAAAGGCACAAACACAATCCAGATAAATGTTCTCCTAAAATAACAAAAGATGGACTGTAATCAATTTTTGGCTAAGAAAGAAAGCAAGACACATATTATTGGCTCGTTACACTAAAGTGTCAATCATCTGAGTAAGCAAAATGCCACGAGTCATAAAGAGCAAGAGAGTGAAGCCAATCATACACTCATTCCACCAATGAGCATGAGCCAGAATTGTACTAGTGGTTAGCCTGTAGGATATTTCTTACATGACCTTGCTAGATTATGTAGCCTCAATTACCCTGCTTCATAATATACACCTTTTGCAATCTATGAGTAACACATGCTCAAGAATCTAAATGAGTTACAAGACAGTTCCATCAATAATTATCATGTCACACAACAAAAAACACCAAGATAAAATTATTCCACAGGTAGCTTTGCTAACTTAATGCAAATAAAAGCTAGTACTATTTACTAAGCAATTGATTCAAGATACCCCTGCTTTGCAAAACATGATTCAGGGGCAATGACATATCATATTATGGTGACTAGTAATTTTCCAGTAGGTAGAACGACTCACACAGAAGCAAAGGAACTGTCACAACGGAGGAAATGAACATGGCTGATAAATAGGATAAGGATATCCATTTTACTTTCCAACTAGCGGCGAAAAAAAAAAAAAAAGATATGGTACGGGTAAATAACTCGCTAAATATCTAGCAAATAGGAGCACGTGCAGATTAATCATAAACACAAAAATTTCGGATATCTTTCTTAATGCGTTAACCATTTTAGGAAACTGAACAAGACTTCAGTTCATGAAGGAAGACTGGCTGATTCAGGTAAGTTGCTTCGCGCGCTAAGATATAAAGATAAGAACATCTTATCTTTCTACAGTTACAGCTCAACATCTGTGTCATAGGCCATAAGAGTCGCTTACCTCGTTGAAGACAAACCTACAGAAACATATTCCACTAAGTTTTATGGTCATAAAAGGTATAGTGTATAGTGTATAGTGTGATACAGAAATATTTGTACAAGCAGATCATATTTATCCTCCAATCACTTAATCTTCTTATCCTATCCCTTACTTGTATAGTGTATCTACAGAAATATTGAAGCTTACAATCATTTCCTAAACCGAGATCCCTTGTTGGGCCTTCCACCATTCTTCCCATCCCATGCACAAGACCAGAAGAAAAGAGACATCCAGAATAGAACGGCAACAAATATTTGCAGAGTATCCTGAAATCTGGTGAAAGTTGTCACCAAACCTGATGAAAGAATATAGAAGCTATAATTTTCATGCAAACAAATAATTAAAATTTAAAAGAAATCTGATTACTAACATGTGTAGTCATTAAATTAAAATTGATATCTTGTTTTCTCACAAAAACAACTTGCCACTTATATCATGTTCTAAAGAAAGCTCTGATGTCATTCAAAAACATGCCAATATGCCCTAATAAGAAAAATAAACGTGCACATGTGATCAATGGTAAGGCGTGTATGAAGCTATCCCGAATTTCCAATATATGTGAGATGAAAAGACTTCCATCCTAATTCAAAGTTTCAAGCCTTCTTGGTACAGGGATTATAAACTACCAGTTATAAGCAGCAACAGATTTGCTTTGCTTTGTAAACATTGTGGATATTCGGACGAGGTAAAGGAGTTTAAATTGATCTCTAGTTACTTAAATCTAACTTCGGTTGGTTGGACACCCCATGTTCCTGGTACAGATTTGAGCTCATGGATTAGATATCAATAGAACATTCTCTGCTGTATGCACAGCAGAGATGTACTGCACTATTTCATGTCCAGTTTTTTCTGTTTCAAGGCTTTTGATGTCCATGCTTAGTTAACTTTTGGGCCTTTGTTCCTTGTTGGCTGTGCTGGGCAAACATGATTACTATCTCACCATGTCGCTCCATCAAAAGTGAAGGTAAGAATCTAGAAAACATTTCTCCTTAATAAAAAAGCGCGACATACAGGTTGATGTATACCCATATACAGTATCATATGAGATGATAAAGTAATAGCAAGCACACCAGATATGGTCCCAGAACACATCCTTTACATTGACAAAACAAAAGGTCAATTAGTGAATATGGGGTAGACCAGTAGATAGCAACTGATTTTTAACACTGTAAAATGATAAACTATTCAGCTTAGCTCCTGATTTTATATTTCTGAAATCAGTCTTGTAATATAAAGGCCGGTCATTATGATTGAGTTCCATGCTACAAAATAACTGCACTCGACATAATTAGACTGAAAGATACATTGATAATAATGTAACATAAGATTCATTCTAATATAGTCGTCAATAGAGGCAAATTCGCAGGAACAAATAGCGACAGCACCTTATCACTAGCACTAGTCATCACTATAGAATAGAAGGATTAGCCTACCGACACACCATGTTTGGCACTGCTATAGGCATTAGCAAATAGCGACAACTAAACCAAAAATATTCTTCTTCTTTTTTTTCTCAAACAAATATGATTCAAAAAAGTAACATAAAATACAGTGTAATCTTAGACTGAGAATTAGTAATGCTAAGAAGAAACTGTGAACTTCCCTTGTAAGAATTAAGGGATCAATATGCCAATGAAGTCTAGACCGGAATTGACTCCCGATTCCCATCCCTTAAGGATAGCCCTCCTAAGACTCATATAAAAGGCTTGAGGAAATTATCATCATACGTATCCATCATTCTTCATCCTCATTCATCATCCAAAATACAAATTGGTAGGAAGAAATTGTGCAAAATAAACCAAGTGGCTTAACTCCTTAATTAATTATTATACATCCTACTACATCCCGTCTGGTCCATAGGATTGTGGTTTGTTATATTAGTTTAATTTATTAATACTAAATTAAATAATTGGTAACATCAATTATTTAATATTTCAGGTGTGTTATGTTAGATTAGAGTAGCTTGCTTATTTGATTCATTTAAATATAACTGAAAGTGCACTTGGAACCAAAATTAACTAGAAAAAAAAAAGGAACAAATGAGCTAGCCTATGCCTGTTGTGTTAAGCGCTACACACGCGACTCACCACTTCGTCCTCAATTGATCTTTCAGTTAGTCAGTTCATAGATACATTGGGTGGTTTTCAGTATATCTTCTATTCATCACGTTCAGTTTTACCATATTACAATTCCATGGAGAGAGAGCGAAAATTATATATACCACGTCGGCACCAAAATCACAATAAAGAATACCTAGAAATCTCTACTTGAAGATAAGCAAAGTTGGAAGGTGTTTGAAAGGTTGTGAGCAGTAGATACCATAGCAGAGGGTTCATGGTTTCAATATGTGCAAGTTGACTCCTACCATCGTTGTATATTTAATGTGCTATGTGTGTTATTCTCGTTGCCAAAAGCTCTATGGGAATTTTAAATTTTCAATGCTAGAAACTAGGGTTCTTGCTTCCATATTCCAACAGAAGTATCAGAGCTCGGTTGATTCAACGGATGCTTTGTGGTTAATTCAATGTTAATTGTGGGTCAGAGTTCTGGTATTAAAACCATGAAATAGCATATGAAGTTTTTTAAAACATGCATACTAGTGGGATTTGCTGATTTTGTTTCACTGTCAATTGGGATATCACATCAGTTTCTATTCCTTGGAACTAAATAGCACTATAACAGTAATCAATTGAGTTTTTAAAAAAAAAGGTCAGTTATGAGCACGAGGCGACAGTCTAGAGTAGGACTCTGAACTGACCGACCAGCTCCGCACCATGACCACCTCCTTGTATTCAAAAAAAGGATGGTGGGGAAGTGGAGCGGTGTGGCTGCCATGGTGGCAGCTCATGACATGTGCATGTGATATTACCAGCAAGCAGGGAATGTGCATGTGTCAGGCATAGAGTGTGGTTCTAAAAAAATAATTAGAAAATTGCAGAGATATTAGCTTTAACTTGAGGACTATTATGTATTTTCCACCTTGTTTGATAATGCGCAAGCTACTGCCACTATTTGCTAACGGGTATGTCCACAACCTAGCTCTGCTCTCTGGTACTGCGAAGCTTCATTAGTAATGTCTTAAGGGTTTTATTTCAGTGATATGGCCCTGCTAGTTTGGTTATGTCGTTCAAGAAAGCACCTATGAAATAAAGATGAAACCTTGGTGGGGAAGACTATCTGGAACTTTGTATTCATCAGCTAGCTCAATTTAGGGAAATCAATACTGCTACATAGTAGTGAAAATGAGTATTCCTTTAGGAAAGATAATAAGAGTGCAGTGAGTTAAATATGTTTGGACTTGGAGTATAGCGAGTTAAAGCTCTCATCCACACTCAGTTGTTATGTCCTTATTCCTCAACTTTTGTACAACATCAATGTTCACACATATTTCGTTAACACGTGTACAGCATTAAAGCTCCCACAATACAGGTGAACTGATAATTATTCAGCATTATAAGTGCAATAGAAAGAATCCCCCGAAGTCGAGCTCTGTCTGTGCACGTTGAAGATTTTTGAAAAGTTTGCTGAACCATAGGATCAAAAGATTGGAAAGAAGAAGACAGGGAATGAATCTTCTTCTTATGGATTAATCTTTATTATATTATCCGCAGATTCTCTATCAATATAATCTCATATCCACTAATAAGCTACATCAAGCACCCTCAAAGAGAGATTACCGATAAAGAGAACTTGCAAAATTCGGGGTATGAGCATTAAATTAAATCACTGAATTCATAATAGTTAGTTGGTAGTGATTATTGCTGGGCTAAGGGCATTTTAAGAGACACAAACCTAAGTCCACAGCTCCCTCCAGGACACATTCTCAGGTTCTAGATATAGCATGCTTGTAAATGAGCTTCTTCGTTTTTTTCTTTTAAACGGCAAATGTGATTTGAAGCCCAACCTATTGGTTAGAGGCTTACCAACTGAGTTGCATTCGGAGCCCTTGTAAATGAGCTTAGGCTTAACTAATGCAAATGTAATGTCTCAACAAGCAAATATAAGCCTATATACTTATCTTCCACATGAAAATAGGAATAGTAAAGCTAATTTTACTTCCTAAATTAACATGATTATTCACAGGCACGAAAATGATTCATTACAAAAACGGAGTACAGTACATCACAATTCACCCAATCAACATATTAAGAAATAAGTGGCCCTAATGAAGACACGAAGTTTCAGAAAATGAAGGTGTAGAAACAAGGAATTGAGCGTAGGTACCTGAAGATGGAGAAGTATCCTTGTTAGAAGGTGGTTGAGGGTCGGGAGTGGTGGCATAGCAACGTCCTAAGCGAGAATTAAGTTTAAGGAGTAGAAATGGACGGAGGATATTTACAGGAGAAAGCGGACTGCAGTTGATTGTTGTCGCCGCCTTGGAACTGTAGATTGACGGTAGAGGATGGTGGTAGTAGTAGTGATAGGGATTGGCTCTCATCGGAACAGGAGGATTACACCACGCCATTTTCAGCTTCTTTCAGTTTCAGCTGGAAAAAAGTTGTTTTGATGAATTGGTTCGGTTTCACTTCACAGTTGCTTTGTTGGGTCAAGGCCCAAGTCCATTACCAATTTACCACCAGTCCATTACAAAAACGTTTAAGGGCCTTCTCTTTTTATCTTTTTTGTTTTTGTTTCTAGAAAATTACAAGTTAGTTATGCTCAAATAAGATTCTCTCAAATAAAAAATTAAAAGTGAGATCTCTAAGCTTTTAAACATAAAAGCATAAGCGATGTAGTGCATGTCTAAGCAGGGTTATATTCACCTAAGGATCAATTCTGTCCGGTTCAGTTTATTCTAGTTTAATTTGAATTAATTATAATTTATACTTGACTTCAATTTAATTTAATTCAGTTAAATTCAGTTCAGTTCAGTAAATTTTAACTAAACAGAATACAACCTTATGGCTTGATGTCCTTATAATGATGATTGATTTTTAACCTTGCATTCATTTATATATACTTTTATCAACTATGTATAGTGCATGGTTTTGATATTCGGGTGCTTGTCTTACTAGTGATGATTGATCTTTTGCCCTACATTTTTTATACATGTATTTATAAAGTGTTGGTCTAGATAACGGCAAAAGAAAAGAATATGGGAGGGTGAATATTCTTTTCAAACTTTCGTCGATGAACATGCTTTCTTAGAAACCTTGGAGGTTTCCGATACTTAAATTCAGAGAACGGAAGGCTTTAAGCGATAGATTAACGTAAATGTGCTTTGCAGTAATAACGTGTGTGTGTGTGTGTGATGCTGAAATGTTAATGCAATAAGTAAATAACACAACAACTTATAGTGGTATATGGAGGTGACGTAATCCTCCAACTAGTCCACTTCAACCTTTCTGAGACCTGGAATACACTAGAACAAATAATTGAGTTATCCTTACAATGTATCATATTCTAAGATCCCTACAAACAAATGGTTCCAAATCAAATGTTCCCCCTGAGTTATTCTCTAGTTTCTAAAGCCAAGTACTTCATGTACTCATGATAACATTGGAGTTTTTTCTTGATTTCTCAAACCAAGTACTTCATGTACTCCACGTCTTGATGGTGTTGGTTATATGATTGTTGTCAGGCTACTCTTAAATAACTTTTCAGCTATTGTAATCGAGAGCTTGAGAAGATATCACAACTTAATATACTTGATCAGTATATGTAGGATTCTCTAATCTGACCCAAGTGTGATATATGTAAAAAAAAAGGTTAAGATGCTTGGTGCGCTTACTAATGATGTATGCTTGAATATATTCACGGTTACATTTAACATAATATGTTCTGGTGTGATTAATAGTTTGTTCTTGTTGCTTTTATATGTTGTGGATTCGGAGAATGAGGATAACCAAAAAAAATGGGTGATGCTTGAATTTAATATAAGTTTTTAAGGAAAAGATTCTTGAGAGAGATTAGATTTTATTACTACTAAATTAGCTTAATCAGTCATATCAATTAGATAATGAGAAGATGATTGTTTAGGAATTTACCATCTTCAATTAAGGGCATATTAAGAAAATTAGATATATAATGATTAAATTGTATGAAAGAAGACATATATAACTAATAGGCAGTAAGTTATTGGGATGATATTAATACATAATTCTCCATTGTCGCGTTCTTTATTTAGGGGATTGTTCTTTCTTCCGGAAGAAACGGTCCTCTCTCTTATTACGAGACTTGGTAAAAAATCAACAACTTCATTTAGGTCCATACTTGATTCATAGTCCCTGTCAAAATATGGAGAAGAAGAAATAGACCACACTAAACTAATGAATAGGCAATATTACATGTGAAAATAAATTATATACAAGTCGATTTCGTCCTTGACTTTAATCATAAATGATAAATAAACGTCATTTATTACATCTTAACTATTTTACTAGATCGTCTGAGCTTTCAGAGGGTTAAATCCTAAGCAAAACAAATAAAGAAAGGATATGATCCGATCCCTCCCTTTAAGGCTTTAACCTTGCAGATTCGGACAATCCAGTCCGATTCATTCCATTGATTTTTACTTAATTCAGTACTAATATTGTAGGGTACTTGTCCAAGACATGGTAATGTGAATGTCTAATAGTAATAAAGATAGTCCTCATACAAAACCGTACACAACATCTACTTACATTAAATTATAAAGCTTGACCAGGACATGTGCTTGATGAATATGATCATCAAGGTTGATAAATCTTGTTTCCACAACGGCATTTCCATGAGAGAAGATAATAGCTGCCATCTTCCCTGTGAGATAATTGATCGTGAAATTTACCATTGTTGTTATTAACATTATTAATATTAACCACCCTTTTATCATCATGATCATGAGTTGTAATATCCTTATTGTGGGGTGGAATTACTAGAGTCGCCTCACATGGTCTGCAATTAAGGCATTTGTTCATACAAGCTGGCGGTCGTGATCCCAACATCATCTTCTTCAGCTGTGCCTGTTCGCGGCTTGATTCGTCGATCCCAGCTGATTTTACATTAAAGACAAATGGCAGTTAGCTAGAAGGAAAACATGCCTAGTAGAAACGTCACGAAATTCCATTCAAAATGTGCACGGTTTCACCTGAAACCGGTTTTTTTTTTAAATTTCGAGTAGATGTCAAGCCTTATTTTTGTAAGTATGACATTAACATTCTCTGATCTCTAACACAGTATTTCAGAGTTTTGATCTGGGGCTGTAGGCCTATATATAGATGGTCGAGCTATATATAATAAAATGGAGTCTATATGTAACAGCAACAAAAGAAAGTGAAAAATTATGAGGAAAACAGACTACTACTGACCTTGTTTAAGCAAAACTTAGTGGAGTAAACTGCAGAAGACAATTATTATAGTATGATAACCAAACAAATTAATGTACTGATAGTACAATAACTTATTTGTAATATCAAATTTGACTAGTACAGTACATCACTAAAAAACCAAATAGAGTTATATGATCAAATAATCTTACAAATCGTACACAGAAACAAATGTTTGGTTCCAAACTGGAATTGAGTTATCTAAATTCTCAATTCGAGTTGAGTTTTCTATACAAAGTGCTGGCAACAAGAACTCTATTTGACTTTAGATAACAGTGTAACTATTTAGAGAAATTATTAAAGACATGAGTTTAAGCAGATGAGTTAAGTACGTAGGTAGGTACCTGATTGAGGATGAGGGAGCAGAGCAGTTAAAGAAAATAAGATGATAAGAGTGGCTGTGAAACATAGACATAGCTTCTGGTTTCTTGATGAAGCCATATAGTAGTACTAGCAGCTGTTAATTGAACAGATTTTGATTATGCTTGATCGATCAGGTGCTGCTGTGTTAGCTACTGTATGTATATAGTAGCTAGCTAGTAGTGTATAGCTATGAAGTAGTGGTATATGTGAACAGAGAGATTGAAGTGAAGTGAAGTGAAGTGGAAGAAAAAGAGGTAGGTGCAGTGACAGATCTTGTGGAAGATCGAGTGCTTGGAAAAGGGTGGATATAGCATAGAGATGAAGGAAATAGACGACAAAGTGGTAACTGTTTCCGGACCAAGGGACAAGACATCTCATATACTGGTGTTTCTCATTGCAGACACCTTATCAATTCCACTAAATTACAGTATCTCATCTCACCCTCTCCTTTTCGGAACTATGCCAAAATTACAACTACCACAATACAACTCATTTTCAACCATATATTATTGTGTTCGTATGTACTTTTTTATCTCAATTTCATTCTTAATCGTATACAATATATTTTTCTTAAAAATTGTATATTTGAGATATTTTTCATTTCAAATGAGACGAATGGAGTATTAATTTATGCGATCAACTATGCTAGTCTTCTTGATAAAATAAAAGCCTCAACTGACTATTTCAGAATCTCAATTTTACACCACATTGGACTTTGAGTTTACCCCTTAAAGATAGATCATAGATGTGTACATCAGTTTATATAACTTCTTGTCAAGAAAACTACTTTAACAGCCATATGTTCATCACCTCAACCCAACATGTGTTAGTTGTTACCCTTATCAATTCAATTGATCGATCAGGTCAGGATGATGCTGTGTTAATTGCACTTTTTTGCTCATGTCATTTTTGTTAGGCCTTGAGAAACAGAAAGAGCTTCTTAATACATGCAAGTATGCAACAACATCAAGTTTGACAATTTGTTGAAGCACATCACAGACAAAATGAGTTCCAAAGAAGCTAGCCACACATTTCACAACATAATATTCAACAAGAATTGCGTTAATACCAAAGTCAACTCTAACAACGCCAATATATCATGAACAAGAAATTATCGAATTATGTGTATGTCCTGGGGACCTAGATTTTAACTATAGACTATATAAATTGCATTGGAAATAAACAGATTTCCCTGGAAATACATGCCACAATTTTGCAACCCAGTTTTAAATATATACAGCTAGCTAGCATGTTAATGCAAACTACTCCCTCCGTCTTGGTCCCATTTTGAGTTATCATAATCAACATTCTTAAACTTCAAAATTAATTTACACCCATATCATACTTTAAATGAATTTCAAAAATGTATATAATTAAAATTTAACATTTGATTTTTAATAATATATTTTTATTTTTTTTACCAATATAATCTATGAGTTATTCGCATATATATGAAGTTTGTAAATATTGATGATAAAAAGTTAATATGAAACAACGAAATTAAAACACATATCGGAGTGGGTATATTATTTCTTCAACCAGTAAAAGAACTGGTTGATTATTTCCTAATTTGTTACTCCGATCCATTTACTTGTTCCAAAACTGGCTAGTGTATAGTTCCCTCCTCCCGGGACCCCTGGCCACCCAGGCCCGGCCCAGGGCATGTGCGGGCTGCTCTCCCGTGCAGGGCCCAAACATTTTGGGGGCCCTGGGCAGGCCCATGCATGTTATTCAAAATTAAAAAAAATTTAAAGTTTTTTATGAAGTTAATTATTGGAGTGCACGTCTTCACATTAATTTATTCGTCTCTCATAGTTATTTTCTTCCTCTTTACTCTCACGATCTCCTAAATTAGCACCATTTTCATACTTTCCGTTTCCATAACTATAAATACTAGTTTGCTTAATTCTATTTTTATAAAATTTAAGTCATGGTTTAATGTAGAGATATTTAATATATATGTTTAATTTATTATTTTAATTAAAAAAATTTACAACATACTATTATTAAGATCTCGTTTAAAATTTTCGAATAGGATCCCGTAAATTCAGGGCCGGCCTTGTGGCCACCCAAGAGGGGTCCGGTGGTGGTGCCCCTAAAGTCCAAGAGAAGCTAGTAAAATAAGTAAGAAGGAAACACAGTTAAATAAATATTAATTGCACTTTGCATCAAAATGCTGGGGACACATGCTGCCCAAAACTGTTTTAAACTGCTGTCATATACAAAATGAAGCCTACCTGGTTATAAACAAACAAGATTTCATTGTTAGTCATATTCTTTAACCCACATGATGAGGATTCCACTATATATGTCTATGGACCGTTTGGCGAGCGGGGATCATACTTAATAGTGTATGAACCCGATTAAAATAAAATTTTGAGGTTGGATAGAGTTTAGTTCGTCTTAGCTCACTAGAAGGTTCGCTTCAGTTCGTCCATAATGATAATTTATTAGATCTTTAATTAAGTTCTTTATTTGACCCAAGTTCAAGGTAAGGAAGGCCATCCTGGAGTATGGGGTCCGTCACAAGGCAATGTGGTGGTCACTACGCTACGTCCTTCACAAGGTGGTGAGATAGATTGGAATCATCCTCGAGTTAGTCATATGGCCGTCACTACGAGAAATGGTCCACTGGAGTCCTTCGGGAAACATGAAACAGAGAGAAGGGGTTAAACCCCTTTGAACCGGTCTTCGAACTTTAACGTGTTTAAGGTTGGGAGAACGTAATCTCGATCTTCAAAGTCTAGAGAGTAGATTAATAGATAGTAGTTGCGTACCTTTATGAGGAGTAAATATCCTCTATTTATAGTAGAATTCCGCTGGAGCTTTAGTATTAACATGCTAGACTTTTGTCGGCCTGACGAGATGGTGACACGTAGAGTCAGAAGGTAGTGGCATGTGGTTGACACCACGATGGTAGTGACATGTACACACTTGGTTAGGGGTGTTGGTGGAGGTATCACTACGACGACCCCAACATATAGTTGAGTCTTCATCATGGTAAGGCTTCTTCACTGGTGGCGGCCCCAAAGCACCGGTGACAGCTCCAGCGCTCTAACGACGACTTGTTTGCCTTCTCTAGCATTTCACTGTACTTTGACTAACTTGATTACTATCTTTGGAACATTTTAGTGTGTAATCGTAATCACTAAGCTTGATCAATTTATTATTATCGTTGTTGATATCTTATAATTATTATTCTATTGTCGAATTACTCTGGTATATGCTTTTTTGGTACGTATCATCAAACGGTATAAGTCAAAATATATGTCGATCGTAACATATTACTAAAATCGTGTGATTTTCCAGAAACTCACTTTAATTTACAAATTCTAGTAGCCTGTCGTAATGGTAGATTTTTGAAACTTTTGCGATGCATCTCATATAAAATTTGTAAGATACATATTTTAAAAAAACGTGCACATCAAACACGCATGTGGATATCTGCATGTAAAAGTTGATTGTAAAGTAAAATACAAAGTGCAGCAGAGGAACGCGCCATAATCCAATGGTTATTTGAATGAATTATTGTTAATGGTAGGGAGTACGTTGGTCATCATAATATAACAAAAAGAAAAAAAGAGTCTGTAGGGTGCTGCATGTGTTGGGTCATTCGATCAAATTTATTTGAACTCGATCACTTTCGAAAGGTTAATTTCAGGAGGTAACGAAACAAAAGGACTACAACAATTCAATTATTAGTGAGAAACTATTGTAAAAGTTCGAAAAGTTCTCAGAGTTTCATATAAAAAGATTCAATCGCATAATTAGTATACTAAAAATCTCATATAAAAAGATTCAGTCGCATAATTAATATACAACAATACATAATTTTTATAAATAGATAAAAAATTACAATTTACACACAAACATACATAATTAATATACAATATTGCACATCAAAACTCTCGTAAGAACTTAAACTTTTACAAAATTTTATAATTATTAATTACCCTACTTGTGACTAATTTTACCAATAAGTCTTCGGCTAAGTAGGGTTTGATTTGATCCAGCGTACCCAAAGTTAATGGTCACTAATATACCAGCTTGTGAAGGATGTTAATACTGGGTTTGGGCAACACAGAAGGTGGGTTTGGGCCTTAGATTTGAATTAGATCTTATTATTGGGCTACCAAATGATGCATAAATCTTGCAATGTAGACTTCGTCTTGGACCTTCAGTTATACAATCGGTGCACGACTGTTTATTTTTCCTTTGTCTTAAACATATGTGGTATAGAGAATGAGATCGAAATAACGGTTCGAATAGTTGAAGCGGAGGGAAAATTAAAGATTGGATGAATCAAGGCTAGTCAACTAAGGTAGTGTGGAATTAATAAGGACTTAGAAGTTTGCAGATGTATTTAAACCAATGCCAAATGGATTCAGAATACGATGGTGCAGACTACTCAGTACATATTCGAGATGTTGGAGAGAGCGTTCAGTGAAAGAGTCTAATCAAATGGTGTTTGAATTTGAAAATTACAATACAACTGCTACAACGTCCATAAATGAAAAATACAAACAGTAGGGCTGCTCATTTTATCCGTATCCGTAAATCTGGTCCGTTATCCGCAAAAACGGACGGATACGGATCGATCCGCTAAAAAACGGGCCGGATCGCGGATGGGATTTTCCTTCATCCGTTTTGAACGGATAAAACGGATAAATCCGCCGGATATCCGCGAATATCCGTTTATCCGTTAGACTAGGGGTAATTTTGTTATTTTACATTACCCTAATTCTCTACTCCATCTCCAGCAGCCGTCTTCTTCTCATTCCTTCTCCCATCTTCTTCCTTCTCCAGTCCGTCCGTCCTCTTCCTTCTCCCTCCGTCTTCTTCCTTCTCCCTCCGTCACCCCAACACTTCCTGATCGGAGTAGACCGCGAGGAAAGCGATATGGCAAGTCATCAATGGAATTCTTCCCAGACGGTTTCTTCCCCTACATGGCAATTCATCAATGGAATCAATGGCAACACAGCAGACGGTTTCTTCCCCTACATCCATCAATGGAATTCTTTTTTTAGCAAGACCACTTCTGTTCTGGTCACTCTTCCCATAATCCCCTTCTTGCCGTGCTAGCTTTCTCTCCTTGATGAAATTAAGCATGTCATCTTCAGTCAAGTCTGCCCTCTTCAAAGCTTTAAGTTTCAGTTGCTGCAAAACCTCAGTGTAACTCAAATTCGAGAGCAATCCAAGAACATCCAAAACAGTTCTTATCTCTTTCTGAATATTAGCAAGAGACTCTTTGGAGAGCAGAGTTTATTATCACTTTTGAGAGAGAAAGGGAATGATGGGCTGTTGATTTTTTATTTTTTTTTACCGGATAACGGATATCCGGCGGATTTATCCGTTATCCGCCGGATTTATCCGTATCCAATCCGCTCGGAACGGATTGGATAACGGATGGACTATTTTTCCGGTCAAACGGATGCGGATTGATCCGTATCCGTCCGTTCCGCAGCCCTAACAAACAGACACTAAATTTGAAAAAGGGGAAATTACAGGATGTATCTCTAAAATAATTACATATAAGACAATTATAATTTTCTGAGTCCTAAATCCACTCTAATTGGACAAAACTACCTCCCACTTCATTCTAATTAATTGTGAACATCGAAATCTCGATCAACTAGATTTTGTAAGCATTTTTAAAATCTAGCTATAGTAATTGACTTCAAATAAGCGCTAAATTGAATTAGATAATCAATTTGAAATCCGAGACATGAAACCAACTCCTGAAAGCCTTAAACTAACTAGACTATCACATGAAACTAACAGACTGGTTTCACAGACACAAAAGCTATTTTCAGAACAATAAAATTTTAATTTCATGTCCACGAAAGCTAGTTTTAGAACCAAAAAATCTAGTTTCATAACCACTGAAGTTAGTTTCAAGTTCATAATCCCGAATTAAGCGACTATCAAGAATTCTAATTCCCTAGGAGAAAAAGGCGAATCTAAAAATCCACTGAATTTGAACACTCCCCCCGGAAGCTGGTCTTAATGAGGGTTTAGGGTTTAGGGCACCTGGACCCGTCCTAAACCCTAACCCATAATTAATTAAGTGGTTGTCGAGCCTACAATTCTAGCTTCAAGATCCAGTATGTTAGTTTAAGCAAAAATAATATTAGTTCCAGGTTCATTAAAGTAGTTTCAGAAACTCAGAAGTTAGTTTCATGTACATCAATTTTAATTTTAGGTTTGATAAAGATAGTTTCAGGTTCATGAAGCTAGTTTAAGGAACTCAGAGTTAGTTTCATGTTTCATTAATGTTAGTTTCAACAATTAAAAATGTTGCTTTAAGGTTCTTGCACACAACATATATATTAGTTTAATTAGTTTCACATGAATTAAAATCAGTTTGAGGAATTTTTATTAGGTTCAGAACCACATAACCTGATTTTATGTTCACAAAAGCTAGTTTCAGAACCACAAAAACTGGTTTCATATTTACAAAAGATAGTTTTATGTTCATAAAAGCTAGTTTCATGGACACGAAAGCTATCATGTTTAGAAAAGTTTGTTTAAAAAATATTAAAGTTAGTTTCACGTTCCATCACACAACATATATTAGTTTAATTAGTTTCGTGTGGATTGAAGTTCGTTTAAGAATCACAAAATATGTTTCATAGTCACCAAAGCTAGTTTCAAAACAACAAAACCTGGTTTCATGTTCACAAAAGCTAGTTTCAGAACCACAAACAAAAGCTAGTTTCAGAACCACAAACAAAAGCTAGTTTCATGGCACAAAAGCTAGTTTCATGTTCATAAAAGCTAGTTTCAAGGCACAAAAGCTAGTTTCATGGGTACAAAAACTAGTTTCATGTTCACCAAAATCTAGTTTTAAAAACACTAAAGTTAGTTTCAGGTTCCATCATAAAACATATATTAGTTTAATAAGTTTTATATGAATTGAAATTAGTATCATGTGCCGTTATAGTAGTTTCAAGATTTTTTATATTAGTTTCAGAACCACGAAACCTGAATTCATGTTCACCAAAGGTAGTTTCGAATCCACAAAAATTCTGAACCGAGTCGAATCAAAATATGTGATGATTGTGGCATTAATTCATTCATCTCATTTGGCGCGGGACTTTATTAATGCAGTTAAATTATGTTATTACTATTTATTGTCTTTTTACTATTACTCTAGGTGAAAAGACCATTAGAATATGCCTCGATGTATGTGTCACTTATGCAATTTTGTTGTGGCGTAGCTGCTACATATGCGAGATGACAAACATGAAAACACAATTGGACGATTGAGGTAATTCTCATCATTCTCTGCACCTAGTCACTCTCATATTCTCAGGTGACTCAGATTCGTCGATGAATTCACTTGTTTCAATCGATTATTTCCTTTGAAGTAGTACTTGTAATCGACTTCGTTTGATCTTTTGGTTATTCGTAATCATTAATCGAAGAAATGGGTCATAACAACTGCTATCAAGAGCCAGGTTACTATTCGATTGAGAAGTTGCTACCATGGAAACAAGGATGAAGGATTTATTCGAGACGACGAGGAAACATGAAGCCGGTTTTGTGGAAGTGAATCAGAAGCTGCCATTTCAAAAAAGAAAAAAAAAAGCTACCGATGTCCAATAAGGTTTTATTGGTAGATCAAAAACTGGGGGAGCTGAAAATGAAAATCGTGTTACTGGTGAATTCTCACCTAGACAAGGAATCTCGTTGGAAGGAAAAAGTTGTGTTACCAGCTGAGACATCGACATAAAGAAGACCGGAGACATAAGAGATTCTTCAACAGCGTTTTACTACGCCGGAGTTTGCAACACCAACTCCAGCAACAAACCAACTTGCTTTACCTGTTCATCGAATAAATTTCATGATTTTTTTGGTGAAAATCCCTGATCATGGATCCGACGTGCGTACATGTATTTCTAGAATCACCCCGATGTATGAGTTTAACAAGGTTTATCATGCAGCTTATTATCTCAGCGGATCTGTTTATCTGTGATATTATGAATACGTAGATGACAAAATAAATATACCTTGGGGTTTCTTTTGTAACATGTTACTAGAGATGTTTTTGATAGTAGGCAGTGATGATATTGTGTTAAATTCACTCAGCTAGTTCAAAAGGGTGATGTGGTTAACTATATTGAGAATTTTGAGGAAAGGAAACAAGTGTTGTAAGAGCTAAGCATCCTGTAAAGATTTCTTTGTATATTGCTGCATGAAGGGCTTAAGGAAGAGATTAGTGTAACGATCTGGCCACTAATGAGCCGAGACCCGGCCCAATACTGTCCCACCACTCGGTATGATTTTGTCCGCTTGGACCGGAGCCCGCACGTATTTATTTTGGGTTCCCCCAAAATGCCCCATACTATAGGAGAGTGATGGTATACATATATATTCTTCACCCCTTCCACTCACAAGGGATGTGGGATGTTGGGTATTACAATCTACCCCTTAAATTCTCGACGTCCTCGTCAAGCTTTCTTGGGGGTTGTCCCAGGACCTACCATTCGTGCAGGATTATAGTGGTGGCCCCTACGGACCCAAGAGGTGGCTCCCACCGCCCATATGTAGTAGCACTTTGTCCCACATGGCACTTAGTTCCCGCAATTTCGGATAGTCTGCTCTTATACCACTTTTGTCACGCCCCAAAATCAAAAATAATTTGTAACGACCCGGCCACTAATGGACTGAGACCCGGCCTGTTTGGCCGGCAAGGTTACGCATGATTGTCCCACCACTCGGTATGAATTTGGCCGCTTTGGGCCGGAGCCCGCACGAATTTATTTTTGGGTTCCCCTAAAAGGCCTCATACCATAAGAGAGTGGTGGTCTACATATATATATCCTTCATTTCTTCCACTCACAAACGATGTGGGATGTTGGGTATTACATTGTCACACCCCAAAACCAAAATACTTTGGCGCGACTGACTGTTTATCGTGAGATGAGCTCACACCAAGACGAAGCCTAACTTTAATCTTCAAATATATAAATAAAACCTCAGAGTGTTATAAATAGAGCATCGATCTAAAAGTCCTTTACAATAATAACAAATCCTCAGTACACAACAAAATATATCAACAGTACAATCAACATCTAAAATACATCTCCAGAGTGTGCAACATCTACTAAATAATCTTCATTAATCCATCATCCATCATCGTCTCAACTCCAAAGTACCTCCGTTCGATCATTTAGGCGTAAGAGTGAGCTCCTGGCACCTTTACCCGGATCAAGTACATATAGAAAAGTATGCATACATGTTTATATTTCAAACGTAGTCGGAAATCATTAGCATGGAACACATGTCACAATGTACAACTTAGCTCGAATCAAATATACACTACGACCACTAGGGTAAATTCGGTGGCACAGAGGTCGGCTCCACATAACATATACCCCAATACATGGGGTCCACAATTACCCCGTGACACATAAGGTTCCAAAATAACATAATGGAGTACTCCAAAGCACGACATACCCCCTAACACATAGGGGTCTGCACATTTCATAGGCATATCGATAAGCATAAACGTACATACACATAATCCATACTTTATCAAAACACTTTCACAAATCGCATACACAAGTAAAATATTTTATGAGATACACATACTTGATTATTTAAAAAGACTATTATATCAAGTCCCATTACTTGATATAATAACCGCAAGTTGTTTGTCAATAAAAAATAATATGTTTATATTTTACAATACGAAAAATAAAAGTAAAAGTGTCAAGAGTTCCCTTTTTCGAAAAGTCGACTCGAATATGATTTAATGTAGCTAGACCATCAAGACATCACTAAATTACACCTCGAACTCTCCGAAAATCACCACATGAATGTAAGAACCAAAATCAAAATAAAAAATAATCGAATTTGAGGGACAAAATCTGATGGAGTGATCTCATGAGGTGTTCAAAGTTCAATGACATGGTAATGCATCGAGAAGTGTTAAAATTGAAGAAACAATTTGGGTTGTTTGTCGTACTGGCCACTTCTCTACTTAAACAGAATATTTTATATATAAAAAACTCAATTTCAATTGAAAAATACAATACAAATTCCATTTCAATTATAATTATCATTTAGTGATGATGTCATCGTAATGATTATGTTGGGTGAGAAAGATCAATTCAATTTGCATGGATTCATGCACCAATCGAAGGGGAGTAAAAGGTATGTGTATGTGTGTGTGTCAGAAGGAGCAAAGAAGGATGGAAGGGCTCGCGGAATCTGAGTATACGACGACGGCGGCAAGTAAAGGAAACTGAGGCAAAAAATTCAGGTTCACGGTAGGGATGCATATATATATATATATAGTAGTATGCATATGGGCCTGGGCCTAAATAATCTGAAATTGAGTTGAAAAAAGAAGCAGTACGAGGCCCGGTCCACTATAAGAATATTAATTTTAAAATAATAATATTAAAATAAAAAAACGAATTCTTACATTCCTCCCTTCTTAAAAGAAGTTCCCTCCTGGAAACTTAACTTCACCATACTTACCAACCGAAGAAGTTTCCTCCTAGAAACTTAACTTCACCATACTTACCAACCGAACAAACTAAAATCTCCAAATACTTCACAAAACACTAGACAAACTCACACCCACCCAAACGACTCTACACTCGACAAACCAAGCCTAGAACTTACACCCAACAAATCGAAACCTAAGCTCTAATACCACTTGTAACGACGCGATCACTAATGGACCGAGACCCGGACCGTTGGTCCGGTAAGGTTAGACATGACTGGTCCACCACACGTTGAAAAAACCACTTGAGATCAGAAGTAAGAAAGGGAATATGGGAAGAAGGAGTATTATTGCGAATTCAATTCCCTACAAACCTACTACCACTAGCCAGCCTACTCCAGCTGCTAGTAACAAGGAACAAAGACTGCCCTTTAAAAAGTTGTCAAGAGTAGAGTATAATACACATTTGAGTATAAATGTGCTAAACTCTTCCAGATTATTTTGGGTGATGATGATAGTGATGATAGTGAGGTAGAACTGGAGGAAGAGTGGTTGAATCAACCTGCTGATGATGAGATCAGTCATGCTGGCTTTGCATGGTGAGAGAACCACCAATTCAATGAAGCTCAAGGTACAGTGAGTAAGAAACCTATATCAATGTTAATTGATAGTGGCATCACTCATAGTTTTTCGAATGCATCATATATGTGGCACAACTGCACTGTATCATTGATAATATACCTCCTTGGATTATCACTGTTGCAAATGGAGAAAGAACTGTGAGTAGAGAGAAGTGTGCAAGGTTTAAATGGATAACTCAAGGACATGAGTTTGAAGCAGAGTTGAGAATCATTCCACTAGGGGGTGTGATGTGATTCTAGCCCATGTATGGATGTCGCTCCATGACCCCATCACATGTCATATGAGAAAGAATTATATTGTGGTAACCAAGCATGGCAGGAAGGTTCAATTGAGTGGAGTAGAAGACGATGTTCATATTAGAAGCATGAGTGGTAAAGGACTCAAGAAATTTATGTACAAGATATCTCATGGATTAATGGCTCAAAATTTCCAAGTTACTATAAACCACACTCAAGAAATTCCTGACACTATCACACACTATTACACAGTTACTTGACAAATTTCCTGATGTGTTTGCAGAACCACAATCTTTACCACCAGCGAGGCACCTGGAGCACTCTGTACAACTGAAGGAGTGCTCCAAACAAGTGCATTTGAGACCATATAGGTACTCACACACCCTCAAGAAAGAGATTGAGAAACTCATCAATTAAATGCTTACTGCATGACAAATCACTAGCAGTTGTAGTCCCTTTGCAACACCTGTCTTATTTGTTAAGAAGAAGGATCGAACTTGGACACATTGCATTGATTATAGGCGCCTGAATAAGATAACCATCAATGATAAGTTCCTATGCCAGTCATCGAGGATTTATTGACTGAATTACATGGAGCTAGGGTATTTTCAAAAATTGATTTAAGACAAGGATATTTCCAGATTAGGATGAAATATGTTGACAAGACTAAGACCTCTTTTGTCACTCACCCTAGACAATATGAATCCAGTGTCATGCCTTTTGGCCTTACTAATTCTCTTGCTACCTTTCAAAAATTGATGAATGAAGTATTTGCTCCATTTCTGAGAAAATATGTATTGGTTTTCTTTGATGATAACCTCATCTACAGTGCCTAATGTCCAGGATCATCATCACTCTCAAATCACATGAGTTATATGCCAAAAGAATTAAGTGCACTTTGCAGTTGATTATGTAGACTATCTGTGATACATAATTAGTGGAGAGTGTTGATACGGGAATATGTCCAATCTGTTATTTGGATGTCTCACGATTGGATCCTAAGACATCACGGAATTACATGGTCAAGGTCTCAATGATCCGTGCATGGGACCCCGAGCTAAAGACCATCCAAGATCAAACTAGACCAGAATGTATAAGAACACCGTGGTAAGGATATCCAGACCAAAGTGATATATCCGAAAGGAAGCAGGTCCGGACTACCAACACATATGAGTTTATATCCGAACCCAAAGAGAACCAAGTAAAGAAGATCATAGCATGTCAGTAGGAGAGAACTTAACCACTTCCGGATGCGACGATCCGGAACATTCCCCTCGGATGCAACTCCAGGCGGGAAGATGAGAAGGCCCTCGAAAGTCCTACAAAATGACTAATCTAACCTTGGGGCCCAAATAGAAAATGGGTTATGATTATACTATGGTCCATGGGCTTAATTAAGCCTTGTTGGTTTAATC
>JAYMSP010001186.1:0-35138 GCA_036897095.1 Plantago elongata
ATTCACCGTGAACTTAATTGGATTAGTGCTTAACATATAAGGCCCTATGGATCATACTATATGGAGTATACTTTACCAAACTACGGATGTTGATTAGAATATTATTTATTGTAAATAATATGAGAATAATTTTAATTAGTTCAATTGGACTTGAACAATTAAAATAAAGTGTTATAGTTGGACTAATTTAAAATTAAAATTTAATTTATAAAGTTGGGCTTGAAATATATAAATTGGGCCAAAAAATGAAACAAGAAGGATGAATATGATGGGCTAGGCAGTTTGACCCAGCAAGTGAAAACATGCGGACGTTTCCCCATCCCACCATTATGTTATCATCATTCATTCATTAGTTTGGCTGCCTGCAGTTTTGTTTCCATGAGTATTCCTAATTTTGCTCAGCAGTCAAGAAAGAAAGACATTAGACAGTGTATGATAATGTTGGAAAAAAATACAACAGAACACAAGAACATTCTAGTGTTCTTCTTGATAAAAGAAACTTCTGTGGATACCGAGGTTTGAGGAGAAACAAATAGTCTGGATTCGCACGGGGATTGAGATTTGCTTGGAGAGGATCTCGAAGCTGACTTTGCTCACCCCGTGTTGCACGCTGACAACTACAAACTGGAATTTATATCAAAGTAAAATTCCAATTTATTCAAGCACGTTAAATTACTGTTATCATGTTGATTTAAAAATTTTTGAAATTCTGCTGCGTATGCTTAAAGTATAATCCGACCGAATATATTAACACTCTGATCAGGCTCTTCACAGGTCGAAACGTTAGAAAACAAGTTGTCTTCGTTGCCATGGACTAGATCAATTTTCAAGTTTGTTGTATAAGCTAGCTAGCATACATTTTAGCTGCAACTTTGATCTCGGACAATGCTCAAGTGCTCAGGTTTTTCAATTGGCTAACTAGCATACACTCTAGCTGCAAGCAACTTTGATCTGTGGACATTGAACAGTACACAAAATAATGGTTTAATTGAGCATTCTGCTCACTAATAAATAATAATATAGTAACATTGATGAACCTAAATTCGCCTGTACTGTTTTTATTTGGAGGCTAGGTTGTCTAAAGTATATTACTAAGAAATTCTAGAATATTAAAGTTCATTAAAATGTGCGTGGAAGAAATATGATGGAAAATATCAGATCCAACCAAGATTTTGGAACAATAGTCATGGAACCGTGAACTGTAAAGCCGAGAGTTTCAATATTCCTTTCCCTTTTGTAAAGAAAAGTGTATTTCCTAAATTTTATTAACCTTCTATCGATGCATTAGTCTAGACTGTCCAGTGATTTAATTTGCCCCAGCCCCCGGCCCAGTTTTACCATAAAAATTCAACAAATAGCATCCAATTTAACCTTCAAATCTAATTATACAATGTAAACATTGTCTTATACAGTGTATATTGTATAATAGTTTTAAAATATATTATAAAAAATACATATATATATATATATATATATATTTCTTTATTATATTATAAAATGCATATTATACCATGATCGTTTTTTATTTGTCATTTTCAAGTGATTATGGCACGAGAGTTTCCCATGATTAGAGTACAGCTGAGGTTTGAAGTTTGAAAATTAGTAAGGTTGACTATTTCTCACTTATGGCCCAATTACAAACATTAATCCAAGTTGGTCACTTCTAGCCCAATATGTTAGGGAAAGCCCATCTAGACTTCTAATCGACGGAATTAATCCTCCACCACCCAATCTTTTCTCTTTTGAGAATTCCAACGCCCAATTTCAAAACCAATCAAAATTGATACAAAAAAGTTGGTTAGTTTCAGTTTCTTCATCCACAAACCGCTCAACTAAAATGGATTTTTAGATAGATATGTTTAGAATAAGGTTTGAAATTGGACTTAAGTTGGTTAGCTTTGATATGATCTAAAATATTCATTTTATTGTATATATACGTACTTTGGTGAGTGATAACTGGCTTTCGGCATCAGGCCCTGAGAAAGTTAAAGTGCCCTTGTTCATTCCTCGTATTTCAGTCCTATATCTGTTTATCTGTTTAACTGTCTGACACTGATTTCGATTAGTTGCCGATCCCTGAGTGACTCGACTAGTGATTGTGACCTCTAACTGAAACTATAGTGAACCGTGTATAGGAATTACCGAGTGTTATTGACATGACTTGTTACGAGTTCAGTTTAAGTGACAATGCATTATGAAAGTGATATTAATTTCAAGTGTCAGTGTATTCTGAAAGTGATATTGATTTCTAAGTGACAGTGTACTAAAGTGAAAGTGAATGCTGTAAATATTTTACAGCTAGTGAAGTGATAAAGTGACAGTGTACTCTGCATATCTTACAGTTCTTGCGTTTCTGATCCTCATGCATTGCATCGCACGAAAACTGTTTTTGAAAAGCAACCACACACTGTTTTTGAAATATTGGGAAACCATACTGGTCGACACTGTCGACATACTATTACTGTTGCTGGGTGATGCCACCTACAACGATACTGTTACTGTTAAGGACTATTCAAACGGTCCTACATATTTGGGTTGCGATGGGTCGCACCTATCACCTGCAACACCTGCGAGGTCGCTCCTCCACACTCATATATATCTATCCGGGTTGCGATGGGTTCGTGTCCATCAATGCAACACCTGAGGTCACTCCTCCACTCCATCGGGTTATTTGACCAATACTTGATCAGTATGGTCTAGCACAAGACAGTTACTGTTTAGTACTATAGATCTGGCACCTCTAATGTGTTGTGATTACTGAGTGACTGATACCGGTTTCCCTATTTTAAAAACTGTCGACCCACGTGTGGTGTTGGTTGTTGTACTGTTGCACTAATACGCATATTCATGCATACTTGATTATACTCACTGAGTCCATGTGATTGACACTCTCCCTGTTCCAATAATCCTGTTTTTCCATATTTTTGAGCACGAAGAGAGGAATGGGTAGCTAGACAACTCGACTGACACTAGGACTGGGTATTCCGCTGCTAATCTGGTTTATAGTTGTACGTTTTGACTTGCGAGTTATATACCACAGTTGAGCTTGTAATAAGTACTACTCGAAAATTTTAATATGTATGTATTTGAAATCTTCGGCACAACCCTTGATGTCTGAACCAGATCTGGGGCGTTACATGCACCTCTTCCATAAGCAAATAAGCGATCCAAATCCAATATAAATCTTTCACGAGTATACTACATAAAAAAACCTCTCAAGTTTACTGCACCCAAAAGATTAATGATGTGCCATATAAAAGTCAGTCTTATGTTATGTTATTCACCTGTAAATACAAGGGCGGAGATATATAGATCGAGGTGTGATTGGTGGAGGGGCTAATTTCATATAAAAATATACTATGAAAATTGCACATTTTCCATCCATCAATTATTTGGAATTTTAACAAATTATATTGCAACAATCCGAATTTCATTCATTCCTCCAACCTGAGCTTGCTTCAAACAAACCCTTAGCATTTCTCCCTATATGTTTTTAGTGTAGAATTTTCCGTTTCTTTCATACGTATGATTTTTTTTTTTTGAAACGACAAAGATAACTTGAACCCCCGACTAATTATTGATTAGAGGAAAATTATTTTACCAAATGAGTTACACTTCGTTTTTCTTTCCTACGTTTGGTTGATTAAAGTATAAACATTGTCCTCATTAATGATAAAAATTCAAATGACAATGAAGTGAAATTCAGTCTGTAAAATAATTTACCTTTAATTAATAGGTCGAGGGTTCGAGTCACCCTTTAACCATTTAAAAAATCAAATACACACACACACGTCAGGTCGGTTTTCTTTTTTTTTCTTTCCCCAAACTACAATGCATTTCACTTATGCATTGTCTTAACTTTGCACTGTTCCTTGTCACAGTTTGGATTGAAGTTTGTTTGCGAATGTCAAGGATGTACTGTAGCGGAGTACTGCCTATGATTTGGGCCTAGCTAGTAGCTTTTGGGTCAAGTTCACTTATGTGGAAGCTTTGGGCTTTAATTTCCCCCAAAACCAACGTACTTCTCTTCCCCCAGCCCCCTTTAGGCTTCAACTCAGATTGATTCGAGGAAAAATTGGGTACGGAGCCTTTTATTATTGCAAAACTTCCAATGTTACCCTTCAATATATAAAAATAGCCCAACAAACTACCTAAAATTGTAAAAAGTAATTTTATTTTTTCTCTTATAATCGCTTATTCCTTTATTTATTTGTATTTCATATTTTGCGTTATACTATGTAGTATTTATTTTATTTCTTATTTTTCAATCAATAATATATAGTAAAATATAATTTATAAAAATATAAGAGTTACATTGATTTTTATATTTTTTTATCTTCTATAAATAGAGACCAATCTTGACTATATTTCAAATGTTATAATTTTATATTTTTTAAACTATACAAACGGTGACCAAATTTGGGATATGATATCCTTTTTTCATTAATAACTAGATTTTTTTTCTAATATTTTTTTACACAAATTCTTATTGGAAACGGTATATATGTAACTTGTCCAAAGACGATCATACGGTCTACGTTAAACTAGTTGAAAGCCAACTGATGTACTATTAAAGTGGCTGTGAAAATAGGATGATGGTGGTGGTAGCCGGAGATGATGGTGGTGGTTTGAGGGGAGAAAATATTATTATTTATTTTTAATTTACTAAAAGTAATTACATAATATATTCTAATTAATTGTTATTATAGTTATTCGAATTATTAAAGAGTTTATAAAATATTTTTTAATTATTAGTTGTGTCATTTGTCAAGCTTTGAATGGTGCATTAACGATAGAGTGTGACGTGGCACTGAAATTAGCCAAGTCCATCTAACTATCAAAGTTTGGTTTACCATATAGGTAAACTCAACATTTCACACTCACACTTGAAAGTCATTAGTTAATAAGTGTACCACAATAAGGTAGGTTGTATCATATAAGTTGAATATACAACTAAACCGTATAATATAACTTTCATCGTACAATATCATATAACTATCATTGTATTATGCAACTTACAATGTACAATAATTTTGAAGATACAACTTAAATATATATACACTTGTATATTGAAACTACAAGAATACAGTCCGATTGTATATTTAAGTTGTATCTTCAAAATTATTGTACATTGTAAGTTGCATAATACAATGATAGTTATATGATATTGTACGATGAAAGTTATATGATACAATTAAGTTGTGTCTTCAACTTATATGATATAATCTACCTTATTGTGGTACACTTATTAACTAATGGCTTCAAGTGTGAGTGTGAAATATTGAGTTTAAACACTAAGCCCGGAGTACTAAACAACATAGTCGATGGTATGTTGTTGTATGACGATGATAAGGTATTAGGAAAATTGGACTGCAACAGTGGGGTGTTGTAGTAAATGAGTAACATTAGACAAAGAATTTAACCTAAACACTAAATTCTGAACCCTAAACACTAATCCCTGAGTACTAAATAACATAGTCGCTTTGATTAATAACATTGATAATCATGTGACTAACACATAGATAGACAGTATCTAGATTAGACAGTTATGACACATTTATTAACTAATGGCTTTAAGTGTAATTGTGAATCTTGAGTTTACCTATATCGTAAATCAAACTTTGATATATATTAACAATTCGTGCACCCTTAATTAATGAAGTGTTTGATTACACGTATGAACTAAATTACAACTACAACTCACAACGCATAAATCGACCTATATGTCCTTAACTCTCCGGGCAATAGGCAATAATTCAAGAACCTAGGCATGGCCCAGATGTAGCAATATATGGCGGTTTTCTAAAAACAGAACTCGTGGTGACAACTCTCATCCTAGAGACAAAACTTATCAAGCTTTCAAAGTCCATCGTGCAAAAAAAGACCCACGCAATCGACAGGACAGTAAGAGAACAAGGACCATGGAACCAAACTTTATAGTGGATGGCTTTGGGCTAAGGATAGCAACTAAACATGCTACAACTTGATCTCGACACAAGGGAAAAAAAAATCTAATGACTCCATTCACCGAACCTTCAATAAACAAATACTAGTACTAGCTAGCAACCGGGAACCCCCTACCCGCAAAATGTTTCTTGCTCAATTAAGTTTTCAATCCAACAGACAAGATCCGATAGCTACTTAAATTCGAAGTAATGTGTCGTAGACTATAAAGGTTCGAATTGGCCGGACCCAGTGTCAAACCAGTTGGAATGTCGAGGCGTAGCATCCTCTTCCAAAGCTCACGACCTCAAGTAAGCAAAACCTTCCACGTCGAAATGTACCCTTGCACTCGATCAAAGCTAGCTCTGGAGTCGGTAGAGCACACCATAATGTCTCGGGTAGGCATATTTAATTATCTCTTCTTTACGTATTCTCTAATAATTTTTTAAATTTTATTTATCATGTATGCATTTATTTCATCAATAAATTTATTAGTGAGTTTTTCATGCGGGTCACTTTTAAATTAATATCAGTTAAAAATATTCCCAATTCCCTCCATCTCCTTACTCACCAGTCAACACAAATAATCTTTCGGAATAAATCGTCTCCTTCAACTCGTTGAAAGCTGAAATAGTAATGAAGGGTCTGCATCAACCTTATTAATAAAAAAAAAAAGTGGAATTTAGCTCGTTAATTAATAAGATGGTTGTCATGCACGCGAAATCTAAATAATAACTCTACTAATACTATACAATATAATCAATTTAACTTAAAGCTAAATCTATCATAACTTACATATAAAGTTCAATCATTAAAAGTGGCTAAATAAATTACTACAATCACATGCGTGTGATGATTTCACTCCCATACACTTAACCAAATCTTATTGGTTTCCACTTTCCAGTCAAGCAAAATTATACCCCATGCTATTTCAAATGGGTCATCAGACTCATAACAATAATCACCATAATATATAAGCATATATACGTTCCTCAAATTTTACTCTGTACATAAAGAAAACAGACGAGAAAAAAGGCAGATTTTGCAATCTAATATATCTCAACAATTTACCCCACAATTACAAGAATATTACTCAACTTAGTTACACTGTTACACAAGTTAAATAATTAAACCAATCCACACTAGATCATGTATGCCTAGTACTAATGAGAACATCTTGAAATTGATTTAGGACCAATCTTGATCCTATCCATATCTGTTGATTCATAAACAGGCAAACCAGTTGGAAAAAAGTCTAAATCATGGTTTGGCAAATCAAACAGATCAGAGCTTGAATCACTGTCGTAACCATCACTAACGTTCTTAACCTTGAACTTCTCATCCAGTTTATCCAAGCAACCAGGATCCGTTCTTTTCACCTCGTTCGGTATTCTTGGTATGGAAGCAGCTTTAGTCTGATCAGACAGGCTTCGGAACTCTTTGTAAGACTTCATCGGCGTGTTAGTGTAAGGAGGGGGTGTTCGAAAACCGGACTTTGAATTGGATTGATCATCATCCTGCTGATCAGTGGCATTAGTAGTAAGAGTAGTGATCCTGAAATGGCTAATGCTGCTTCTTCGTTTCCGCCTGGTAGAATTGTTCTCTTCTTTCTTCTTCTTTGATGATGCTTGATTGAATAGGGCGTTCAAGAAACTGGCTAGCCTGCCTCCTGGTGAGCTAGGCTGCTTCAACTTGTTCTTGTTGTTGGGATCGGTCCTTTGCTTTTGCTGGTTTGATGAGTGTATTTGAGGAGGAACGGAGTCGAGGCTCATACGGCCTGTGGCTCGTTGGAGGTCGTTTGTGGTGGAGAAGTATCTGGCAGCCTCGAAAACGTCGAGTTCGCCAGATTTCTTGTTCCGTTGAGAGGAGATTGTGTACATTTTGTTAGGGTCGGAAGAAAGGGTTGTCATGGACTTATATGGTGTTGGACTCGTGAAATGTGATTGTTGGACACTTAGTTAAGGGCATGTGTTAGTGTTTGGAATGGAATTTTTATACAAGAGGAGTGAATTTAATGGCAAGCTAGCTACTTTTTATTGGTGGATGAAAGGGAGATCTTGTGAGATTGGACTTAAAGAAACCTAGTGGCTTGCCTTTTCAAAAGTTTGGATTTCATGGCATCAACATGTATCATGTTAGTCCCATTCTTTTTTTTTTGGTGAGAGTTCAATGGTACACATATAACAACTAATACATCTTAGTTGAATGGTTAAGTGTGAGTCTAATAAAAAAAAAGGAATTTGCCAATCAACTTCGTTGTATTCTCTTTTCTTATATTAGAAAAAATGAAAGAGCTTTTTATAATTTCACAATTGTACAAGACCGATGAAAATAGAAAATTAAGAACACTAAGATGAATGAGTACTCTTCGTTCATCTAATGGCAGTTTATATTTTTCCGTTTTTGTTCAAGGTAAAATCACGAACCCGAACCCTATCCTACTTGCGAGGTGACTGGATCCTTACACATATTCGATTGTTATCTGCAACAATGACTTGGATGAATATGACTACACTTGAACTAATAGATGAGGATTTGGCCTTGTATTGTTCTTGTTCATCTATTGGAAGAAATCCACTAGATATCATTTTTGTGCTTTAAGCGCTAGTGCTTGTGGGGTACAAGAAGAAAGAAGAATGAAGAAAATTGAGGTTTGTAATATTCCTATGTTTGAACTTTTACCGTAAAAAAATGCTATGTGATGTGTTTTGAGGGGAGAAAAGAAGATATGGTTTCCTTGGATGCTATAATCTTTCAGATTCTTATGGTAGGGAATGCCTATCAAGTGATTTTTGGTGTTATTTGTTTCTACAATTACCATATGTTTATCAATTTTAGGTTATTAAATGTTTGAAATGGCACAAGCCTCCTCATTGGAAATCTGATTTTTTTAAAGCTTGGGTTTCTTAATGCAATTCTCTTAAAGGTCTTGAAGTTAATTAATTTGGTCTCCTTTTGACTTCAATTACTTTTAATTTTTGGTAAAGAAGGAAACAATGTAATTAAATTATATTAAAAGACAAATAACGGGAGGGAGTTACTTCTTAAAAGTATCGTCTCCCTCTTCGACTTCCATCGATTTAGCAAACGCCTCCACAACATCGGTTGCATGATTACTCGTTCTCGGAATCCAAATAAGTTGTATATTCCAGACATTCTTAATAATTTCTAACATTTGCTAAAAATATATATGTTTCAATCAGTGAGTCATTCCTCACTCTACAAATGTAGTCGGTCTGTAGACTGACCCATGGTTACATAAATCTATAATGGATAATCAAAAGTCAGAGAAGCAAAAGGATGGACATGCCAAGCCCATTTACCGGCACTCAGACCCTGCGCATGGGAATGCCAGCCCAAATGAATAGCAGTCCTACACTCTCCATTTAATTAGCTGTGGAGTTTGATGGATGAATTTGAAACATTGGATAATAGGGGTGTGATTATTCGTGTGTTAGGTGTGTGTCGCGCCTTCGCAGGAGGTTTGAATTGAACGCACCACTCTAGCAAAGTAGCTAGTGTAATTTCCACTGAAAAGGAACTAGCAGAGTTGTAAATCCTTTTACCTTGTGATATGGGTATTATATCGATAACTTGAAGAAAATAGATACAATAAAGCTAGGATTACGATTTATAATTCGGAATGATACATTATACATCGTTAGGCGTACACTCATATATAGATAGATAATCTGGGAGAACGAAATTTGAGTTTTCGTTGTTTCACAATCTTACTTTTCCATGCTTGTGCAAACATTTAAACATAATTCGGTTTAGCCCAATTAATATTGTCAAGGACATGGTTGTAGAACAACTCTCAACAACTACTATGAGATTCCATAAACATTGTTTAATTTCTAGTTTTCTTCATGGAAAATTGCTAGTTATGGTTGTGAAATTATACCTAATGACTTAACTGCTTATTTTATCATCTAAATATGGCATCATTTCTACATCAACTTTCTCAAATCACATGGGGAATCAATAAACATACAATATATATCCAGCTAGCTCAATCTAATTATATGCCAGACCAAACTAACTTCCTTATAGGGTATGTGTTGTTCTTGAATACTTTCCGGTTTAAAACAATATAATAAGAGTCAATCTTGTATAACGAATGTAAAAGAACTCTTGAAGTCTTGTTGAGAGTTGAGACACTCTATCTCCCCTGCTTATTTCAGGCGAGCCGAGCTCCTTGTGGAACCGATGTTGCTTGTCAACCTTGGCCATGATATAAGTTATGACTTATGAAATCTGTTTCTGCTTAATTCACCTGAAGTAAATTATGGAAACATAGTTTTATGAAAACATATGTCTAAGCCACAGAAGAATGCCCATGTTTCTAGCCAGGAAACTGGGAAGACCAGAAACCTTAGTTTCAAACTACTGGGTCAGATTAGACTACCTAATTACCTACATTAATAAGTAGTGTACTATTGCACTTCTTTACATTAGTTTTCTATTTCAATCACTTATCAGATGTACTAGTAGTTTCCTCTTTAAGTATGATTTGTTTGTCACAGTGTCACACTCACAAACATAAAAAAATTACACAAACATGAGGTCATCTTCTTCCCTTCGAAAAGCTATAAGAAAACCTCATTAGACTTGCATTTTGTTTCCATGTACATTAATGGGAAGGATTTAGGCTCTCAGGCATTGCATTCCAGTTTGTAAGGTAAGATACATACTGTATACGAATGTACATTACAAGTGTTCGTGTAGCTGATTTCTTATAAACCTGGTCTGTATAATTATTTTACGTGGAGTCAAATTTCACCATCCATTGATAGGATTCTGAGGTGATAGTCTGTAGAGGTGTTTTATAAGGAACATAATTTGCTCCAGTGACTATAAGTTACTTTAACTTCATACTGGCTAGTGGCATGGCGTTGACAATTTGTAGTGTTGCAGAGTCTCAGACATGGGCACTCTAAGATATGCTTTTGAGGAAAGACAGCTCTTGGAAAACTTCATACATCAAAAGAATGGCGGTTCTGGCGAATCTATGGAGTCAATACAACTAGGCTCTACAGTCTCCTATTCTGGTATTAAATCTAACAATGCAGAACTTCCAAAGAATTCTACAGCAGATGCAAAGTTGTGTTATCCTAAACCTTCTTCGGCATGTACAAAACGAACAAGGACAAACTTTCAGTTGCAGGTTTCTGTTTGTCAAGTTCGCGGTTGCAAAAAGGATTTGAGTTTGTCAAAGGATTACTACAAAAGACACAAAGTATGTGATATCCACTCCAAAACCGCTGTAGTTGTTGTCAGCGGCGTCCAGCAGAGATTTTGTCAACAATGTAGCAGGTACTGGTTTTCTATACATATCCTTAATTACCAATCTTACGAATGCAACTGATTTTCACTGCATATGTGTTTGGTAACCTTTGGAACTAGATTTCACATGCTAGACCAATTTGATGGAGATAAACGTAGCTGTCGCAAACGCCTTGCAGGCCACAACAAGCGTAGACGAAAGCCTCAATTGCTCGCTCACTTAGGTAACCTCCAGTATTGCTTGCACAAGTCCAACTTTATCTGCTACAAAGTACAAACCACAGCTGCTTTGTGGACTAATGATGTTGAATATGAAGGGGTATTTGTAGATACTTGATACAGGAAATTCAGATTTAGTTATCTAAGATCCTGATAGGTTATTTCTCATTGAAGTTATTCAACCTAAGAAACATACTGTTTGATGCTTGAATGACTTTGTCTAAGCAATTTCCAATGCAGGTTCTGCCTTTTTGCAGCCGAGCGCATCCATGCTTTTCTCAAAAACCCTTCCTGGTGGAATCTTCAGCCCGCAATGTCATGAGCTAGTTAAACATAATACACTCGGGAAGTCAAAAAACAAGCTGCCTTATGAAGTATCTCATCTAGCAGTTCCTGTGCAGTTTGGTTTCTCACTTCCGCAATCTGCCCTGCATCTCAATGGCATCGTGAAACAGTACCCTTCAAGTGATTTACTGGAACTAACTTCATCTGTCCAGAATATATCTCCAGCCATAAATTCCCCCTCTGCTCTCTTTCTTCTGTCAGGCTTAAATACAGAACTTATAGAGCAATATAGCAGATATGCCAATGGTATGTCTTCTGGTCATTGATGAAGATGACCAGAAAGTGTGTGTGCTACAACTTTGAAGAAAATTATGCAAATTTTCATGGAGCTCTTATATAGATATCACAGTGCTTCTGGTTCTAAGGATCCTCTCATCCTCACAATGATGTTTCAGACGAATAGAAAGTCCTGAATAACACTCTTGGAGATGCAAGCTAGGCCTGTGAAATACTTGTATTGGACTTGCTGTTTTTTCCTTATATTCAAATGAAATTTGCCCTCAAAATGTATAAACGGAAAGATGCATGGATTCATTCTCTTGTGCATATGAAGGAACACCTGGCTTTTCACTTATATATCTTTAACTATATATAAGACACTCTAACAAATATCATATGATATATGTTCATATCTCTGTTTTTTGAAGATAGCATTTCATTCTCTAATCTAGTTAAACTTGTTCTCTGGATTACATAATTATCTCGATTTACTCTGTGTCACCTAAAGGTTGCAGAATTACACGAAATGGGCAGGTATGTTACAGATTAGCTCAAGCTGATTCGACTGTATGGAAAATATATGAACGTAAGACTATCATGGAGGACCAGTATTGGCATGAATGGTTCTTGACGTCCGGACTAGAAACATTGATTAAAATAGCTCAAGAATACCCAAACAGGTCGAAACAGATGTGCAGCCTAATCAGAACAGAATGGAACTACTCTAATAGACACAAAGCGCAATGCAAATGAACATGCTATCTAAACATGGTAAATTAGGTCCAGAGAACTCAAAATAATTGTTCCGAAGCATGAAATGTATGGTCAGAAATTCAGAATCATACATGAACTGATGAACATAGTTTTGGTTATTTTCAAAATATTCGTAAAATGTGTTTTTCTTCTACACACGCATAAATATGAAATAACGGAAAATGTAGGAATATATATACTCCCAATTTGACACGATTTAAGAACATCATTAATCTATAGGTTGGGGGGTTAAGTCACTTTTGTCTGTTTCAAAAGAAAAAAAGAACATCATTAATCTATCCCTAAACTCCAGCTGAGGAATAAATTGAATTAAGTTCAGCTAAAGTAAAATCATATCTTGTTCCATTATAGGCTTTACTCTATTTTAACTTGGGGAAAAAATATTGAAATGATCATGTTCAAATCAGAGTGATGATCAGTGCAAAGAATAGACCAGAAAACATTATCGTAGGAACTTCTAGACGGAAATCGAAATGAACCCAAGAATTTCGGACAGACATAGATACATAAATAGATAATACATATATATCATTCAACAACCATAGGCCAAGCAAGACAATTAACATGCCTTAATTAAGATAGTCTTGTCCAGTACCAAATGATGAAATATCCTAGTCAACAGAAGGATACAAGCTCCACTGATCACAACAAAATAGTACAGTACATGCATAATATAAAGACAAGCTTGAGAAAGTGAGATAACTAAATGGCCTTGTTAGTTTTCTTATCATAGAACAGATCAACAGCTCCACACTTTGCTCCAGCTTTTGGTCATACTTAAATCTGCAGTAAGAAATTACAAATGTTTAAGAGCCAGTTTTAAATTCGAACACCAACACGAGAGCAAAAAGAACAGTAGAAGAGATTAATTCCTTACATTAATGCTGCCGGTGCTGGCACGAGATCCATGAGGGTTATTTGGGATGACCCTAGCCCACTGTAATAATATTCAAAAAACAACATGCTCAGGTGATTTTACATGGATAAGTTTATTACAGAGGAGAAATGAGTAGCATTAAGTTGTGAAAGCCCAAGAAAAATGCTCACATTTTTTGCAGCTGCACTGAAAGCCTCTCGATGCGGTATCTCTGGATTCGCTGCTTTTATGCGCTGTATCTCCTCTCTGCACAAATTCATGAAGCAAGAATTATTCCAGGTGCACAAGACACAATAGAAGTATCTTCTACTTTGAATATATAAAAAAATCCTCAAGAATAAGAGATATCTAGCTCTATGGTACTAGTATCAGGGGCGGAGCTGTGGTGTGATGAGGTAGTGCACTTGCACTACCCTTTTCTTTTGTGTGTGTGTATTTTGTTTTAAATTTTCCATTTTTGCACTACCCAAATTGATATAATTTTATTTTTGTTTAATTCTAGTACATATATTTAGTAGAATATTGATAAACTTATTATCGTTTTTGTATCTTTTCATTAACAACAATAATAAATATCCTCTATTTAGTTTTTAATTTTTTTTTGAATCTATGCGCACTAGGCGGTTTGTAATCCTTGCTCCGCCCCTAACTAGTATTGTGTACATACTAATTAAATGAACATGTTAATAGTAGGGATAGAGTTCCTACTTCATGAACCGATTGTAGGCTGATGGGAGCCTGTGCTTCTTCTCAGGAGCTGCAAAAAAGTGTACCAATATTAGAAATGTGAGCTGAATATAGTTCTAGAGTACTGCATATAACCGAGAGAAGAGATCTCCATTTATCTAACACGTACGTTTCACCACAAATGGAGCTTTGGGAGACGAGGGCTCACTGGAGGTTGAAGAGGAAGATGATGAAGAGTGACCCTTACTCTTGTAGTCATTGTGGAGTGGCTAAATCAAGAAAAAAAATTACACGCAGTTAAGATGCGCATTTTGATTCGTCTTCCTGCTAAACTATACATTTGGTTCCCACTTCCCAGTACTTAGTATACATGTAATTATGTAACATAAATCTAGCCATTATATAGAATTCAAGGAAGTCCAAAATCTTGGAATTAAGTACTTGAAGGGTTAAAAAAGCATACTCCAAAATCATGAAAGTACTTGATAATTAGGATTAATGGAAAACCGAATACGGAACTATATTAATTCTCTAACAATATACTCTATATAATGTAATTAATTAACCTGATGAGTAGCCTGATAATGTTCATGGAATTGTGGTGGGAAATTAGGAGGCGGCCTGGAGCTGAGAAAGGAGAGACTGCTACAATGCCCACACTTGACTGTCACAGTTTCCATCAACCTCTTGTATGGAATCTCAACCTATCAATTGAATAAATAAATTTGTCAAGAAGATCAAAGTTAATTATATAATCACTCATATATAGTATGTTAAAAAATATTTATAATTCCATATATGATAAGTATCACAGATCCAGGATCTTTAAAATATATACATACATATGAATCATGTACAACGAAAAGCATCCACTATACTCTTAAAATGTTGTTTGACCTTCCATTTGCACAAATCTTTTCAAGAACAAGCTTGCAGATTATAAAATCGAACCATTTCATAAGACAACTAGATAGCTAGTAGTATATTTGATGGAGACATATATGCACAAAAAAAGGTTCATAAGTTCAACATTTTTACATGAAAAATCATATAAACAAAGCTAGATTGGATATAGATTCAATTCTACAAGTAAAGGGATGTTAATTATCATAGATAATTGCACATATATACCGCAAGAACAGTGTTGCAGAAGTTGCAGCGGACATAGCAAACATGCTCATTTGATTGAACCAAATCCATGTTGAGCTAGCTAGCTATTAATTTGCTTGACTAGTTGGTTATGTAGTATGTGATATGAAGAAGATGATAAGGAGCTTATTTATAGAGGAAAATTAGAGAGATTGATTAATTAATTAAAAGCAAGCAAGTGTGAAATTAATTTAGTTGATTAGGGTTTGTAGGATTGGAACAGATGAATGGAGTTGCGTAAAAATGGAAAATCTAGGGTTTGTAAGATGATCATACAGTACAGCCATTTGTGGCTATCAGACAAACTTTAATAAGGTTGTAATAGTGCAGGGATCACTATAGGGTTTGAATTTACACACATGCATGATCAATCGAGTAGCTAGTAGCTGGCTAGCTGCTGCATAGTGAAATGAGAAGACCTTTGGAGTATATAGAGATTCAAAAATATTTCATTAAATACTCATGAAACAGATATATTGATGTAAAAATAATCCTAATGACCTAATTATAATCAATGTCCTAAAACATGAAATCAAAGTAAAAATAAAATAAAAAATTTATAGTGATCAAGTACAATAATACTTACTCTTTTACGTATCGGAATATATTTCGCCCAACTATATATATTGTAGTTGCAAAAAAAATCTCTATGGTTCATTATATAACTAATTATATAGTCAGCATCATTATTGTATTTTAATATTTGTATCTTGTTCATCCACTAAAATTATCATCTTTACCCAACATTAATTCACATGAAGTTTTACAACTACAAAGGAATCATCATTGGGCATCCATCCATGTAACATCTAAATCTCAATATTCATCTATTATCATGAGTTTCCACAAATATCTCAACACAATAAACATAGTTCGTACCACGTAATGTAAAAAACATACTAATACTGGAATAAGAATTAATGAACACTAAATTGATGGATTTAAATGAGTAATTATTCAATAAACTGGCCACTTTTTTTACTTTGCAATAAGGCAGATTCTGTTGAGCAACTTTTGACAAATTGACAGGGCCAAATTAAGTCCATGAAATGTAGTTTGTGATGAGACTTTTTGAGGCGACTTGTGTTGCTTGATTTATCATCTTACAAGCTCTTCCACATTAATGCGCCTAGCTATAAAAACAAACTCCCCTACATCAATTAATGTATCAATTCTTCAAAATATCCCAGAAAGCACAAAGGTCTCTGTCCTTTCTCTTCTGATTCCTATACATGGTGTATTTCATAGCATATTCGATTACTACAAGTGTAAATATTGCACACATGATCAGATATTGAAACTTTAAGAGGTACTTCTTGTAACCTTTCAAACGGGATGGTTTGTCCAAATATATAACTTTTAAGAGGTGCATTACAACCTTGCAAAGATTTGGAGAAGCTCTGCACAATTTTACAAACTTCAGATAAATAAAACAGGATTTATTGGGTATCCAAATTCAAACCATATTCCATCACATCACAAAGCCTAATATCTATTAACATATGGCTGAAGAAAGGCAAATTTCTCAAATAAATTTTCATTCAACTCATAGGCAAAATTAAAGTACATCAGGATTCACAAAAGGAATCTCGGGGAGCCCATAATCTATGGTCGAGCTGACATGACTTGGGTGACTCCGAACCACATCATTTATCCGACAAACTTACAATAAATCCGGGATTGTCTCCGCCTCCTAATCAAAATTGTCCATAAATAATCCAACGGTCCACATTTATAAGGTACCCATTAATTACTACCGAATTACCTATATCAAGATTTACAAAGGCTTTATTGACAAGTCAGAAGTTTCGGGAACATGTATAGTTGGGAGTGTATGGTATGCTTATGATCAGGATTAATTAGCTAGGCCATGAACAACTTAAAACCCACTGCACTTGAACAGTTGTTGATGATGAATAATGTCACCAAGCTCTTACTCACAATCCCACGCATTTTAGTCCGTCTCGATCTCAACTTATCATACTTCAAATGTAAAACCTATCTCACGTTTTACTCAATTTTTCTCGAACTGTTTCATTCAATCTTATGATCATATCTAAACTATTCTAATATTTATATATTTCACTCATAAAATCTACGTCCAAATTCACGAGAAATTAAGCAAGATACGGATTGAGTACTATGATGGATTAAGAAAGTAACAAGAAGAGACATTATAGGATGTTGTTCCATTTCAAACAACAATCAAATCAAAGCCAAGAAATGAAAAGATATACTGTAACTATGAGGAATTGGAATTGAGAATAGAGTTGAACGATCGTGGCAATTGAAGTGGATAGTAAATGGGTGTGGTGCAGGGCAGATGTAAAAAGCTGATCGGTGACAGGTGCCGAAATCACTTGTCACGATCATAGTAAGATTCAACAATAATAAATTGATAGTAGAAGTAGTAAATAAAAGTTGTCACCTAGTAGATGGGACTTATCTGTAGATTGCCGAACATGGTAACAATGGCGCATTCCAAACTGCTGCCCTATTTCTTTCCTTGTTCGTGTAATTCCACCTTTCTCCTGTCCGCTCTCACCGCTTCCGCTCTTCCGTACCTGTCTTTTGTCTCTCCTCTTACCTCATGCGTGCGTCTACTCTACCCACTACTTTTCTACTCAATTAATCGGCCTGTTCGAATCTATTCAATCGGGTTGATCATTAATCGATCAAGTCCTGATTTTTGGGCCTACTCGGTTATTTATGGACAACTATCCAGTGATATGGTCTTTCATTAGTCTAAAATTGGTGAGTAAGTACGACATCTCTCTTGATCGAAATCGTGATGAAATACGATGAGAGGGGATTGGGTGCGAGGATTAATTTTTAGCAATTGAGTTGTTGCACCAAGGATGCCATGAATGCAGATGGCAGTCGATTACATATGTTAAAGTTGCATGCTTGAGTGAGTCACTTATATGGATTTGCACATAATCATTTCACCTAAGACTGCATTGTTTTCTTATCACTTTTAGTTGGATGAGACACATCCACTTTTCACTTCTTTTATTTCAACACACGAGATATTGCTAGCACCTTAGACATCATATTTCTTAATGGTGATCGACTCGAATTCTTTTACATGGAACTTTTAATGGGTACAAGTATATCACTACATTGGTAGTGGTAGCCTGGTAGGGGAGATTAAGATAAATCAATCAAAGTAAAAGAATTGTTTGTAATCTTGTGAGAATCTTTATATGATGTTAAACAATGATTCACCGATTCACCAAAATTATGCACAAACTAAATTGTGGTATATCACAATCGTGTCTTGTTCGTCAAATCAAAATGATTTGTTTTGTAAAATTTCCTAACTAACATTGTAATTGTTCGAAAATAAGCGGAATACAATTAATGGACCTACCGACATGTACTATATCAATCACACTAATAAAATAACTCGCTATGATAGGATCTATACATGATACATATACTATTCACAAATCATGATGAGTCGCTCCATTGACAATCCCGACAAGCTTTGTGTGCAAGATGCACTTGAGGGTGTATTGGGAACTCAACATTAATTTAAACTCACATTATATTGGCACGCTCCAACAATTAAAAATAAATATCGTGTACCTCTTTTAAGTTCAATTTATGTATACCTTTATTATCTTAAATTCTCCATTTGTTTCGATTTTTTGTATAATAAAACTAATATATTCTTAAAAAGTTTTGCATGATAATCAAGAAAAAACGTTTATAAAGAGAAGCTGTTTGTATTAATTTTAAAATCATCGATATAATTTAAATTTCGAACCTGAAATATCCGGATGACCAATTCACGATTCTCCTAAATTTCATTCCCGCCAATTTCATTTCACCCCCTTTGCTTTCACTTCATACACCAAACCCAAAAATCTGCAGAGATTGACAAATCGGAGTCAATTTCTCGATCAATGGTTAAGCCTAAGGAGGAGAAATCGGACGATATCGAAATCGTATCGATCGGGAAGCTGTACACTGGTTCGTGGGATAAGAAGTATTGGAGCTCGTCTAGGGTTTGATTCTCTCCCTTTCCACTTCGTTATCGATCATCCACTGCTCAAATCCTCATGTATAGATTTAATTTTCGTATGAGCTTTACCGATTGATTCGTATTCATTTTGAATCTGAGACTTAGCTCGAGATGTGTGTTCATTAATCATTAGTTTGATTGCTACTGAATATTGATTGATTTTTTGATATGAATTCTACTTTGTTTCAGCTAAGTTTTCCTTCCGTAGTAATCTGACAGCTAGATCTCTTACTCGTGGTTTTATGTGTGAGAAATTGTTATTCCTTTTGACTGTAACTATGTACTTTAAGAAGGATTGCAGTAGTCAATTACCGATGAGAATCAGCTCCATTACTATCGAATATACTCTCTGCTACCTGTCTGCAATTGGAAGAATACTAATCATTGATTTCTGATTGTTCTAGTCCACCTGATAGAGGTTTTTATGACGAACTGTAGTGTAAATAGTATTCTATTCGGTGCTGTGTATATTTGTATGTTGCTTTATCTACTTCAGCATACTTCATAACAGATATTCTACACTTCACTGTATATACTCTCTGCTATCTGATGAGAATCAGCTCCATTATCATTGTATATACTCTTTGCTATCTGTCTGCAACTGGAAGAATAGTAATTCTTGTTTTGTGATTGTTCTAGTCCACCCGATAGAGACTTTTATGACAAGTGGCGGATCGAAATAGAACTCGGTGTTGTGTATGTTGCTCTATCTACCTTAGCATACTTCGTAACATATATTCTACATTTTAATAATCTGTCTACTTAGAGGATTAGGAGATGCAGCAGATGATAGGACTTAGCATGTTAACCTGCATCTGCTGAGTTGTTGGAGACAAAAAAGTAAAAAAAGGGCTGCAGAAGAGAAATATTGCAGATTAAAAGTGTACCATGTAGTAGGAGAGAATTAAGGTGTGCAATTTTGGTGGGGAATCTTTAGCTGTTTATCTCCTGATTATCCTCTGGAACGGTCACCATGTTGGATGTCTAAATGTCTCACAGAGAAGGATTTCGTTGACTATGGTTCTCGCAGTATATAAAAGCTTTACTGCATTATGTTGGTTTCCAATACCTTTTAGTGGGAATGTGGACTTTATTCAGGTTTATTGGATCTTATGCTGGTGCTTTTTTTACTGGACGTGTTTATGCATGAGCTATCTGTTATATGCTATCTTAACTCTGATGCCATATGTGTGCGTTTTTTACTTCATTCAGGATGTGTTTATGTATGAGCTATCTGTTATATGCTATCTTAACTCTGATGTCTTACGTGTGCTGACTCTTTGTCCCTGCAGGGTAAAGATCGATATCCATATCCTGTTGGATATAGTTCGCTACGGATTCAAAATGGGATTACCTATAATATGGAAATTCTTGAAGGTCTTAAAGGCCCATTGTTTTCGGTGAGTTAGCATCACTTCAGCGTTCAGATTACATCTATTCGATGAAAAATAGTTTTGATATAACATAGATATTTGGGTTTTCACACATTCCAGATTAGTTCTACTGATGGCAACTCATGTTCTGGAGATACGCCAGACATAGCTTGGGAAAACTTTCAGAAGAAAAGCTGCTGTCGGGTTAAACTGTGGCGTGGGAAGAGATTTTCATGTAAAGTAGATGGAGTAGAGGTACAGATTCTTATTTGTCTATGAACTATTAGAAGTACTATATATCTTTTTTTTTTTTTTTTGGTAAAAGAAGTACTATATATCTTTATTATGCAGATTGTTTTCCTTCATTTTCTTTATTATATGATTAGTTTTCTTCTTCCTTCCTTTATCCTGCTGCATGGGCCTCTTAAAGGGTTTAACTTAACTTATGAAAGGAACGACCTGATTGATTATTTACTACTCTTCTCTCTCCACACTAAGTGCCTTGTTTTCCGATTGGAAATTGTTGTTAATAAGGTGGAAGAAACCTGCCTAAATTATGTATTATCTGTAATTTGCAGTTCTATGGATTTAAAAACCCATTTGTCCAGAGGTTATTGAGGGAATTGGTGGCAAACATCGGTGGAACTGAACATAACACTATAACTTCAGACTTCTCAAGTAGAGATTCTGGAATAAAAAAATCGGAAATAGCAGAACTGAATCCAGACTTACTGTCATGTCTGGTCAAAACACATGTTACTGGGAAGAGAAGGAGGAGTCGAGAAGTTGTTAATACTAAAGGACTTGGTGAGACCCCTATAGAGCCGCATCTACATGCCAAAATTTTGGAGGAGACCAGGACCATAAATTCCAGTCAAAAAGACAAATCAGATGGTAGAGGCAGCATTCCTTCAATTATTGCACAGAATGCAGCTGTTATGGAAGAGAACGGAAAATTCCTATCTGTTGCTGAAGCAGGAATGCAGTTGGATCCTATGGACATGTCTGATCATCTCAAGGTAGTGAGATTCCTTTCTGTACAAAAAATTGATAACATTAGAACTCCTCAATAAACAGCAGCTGATGTTAATGACTTTCCTGTAAACCAAGAAGCAGTAAGTGTGTAAACCGGTAGCAAAATTAATTGCATTTGTTTTGTTTTATTCCTATTTAGGAGAGAATTCCTTAGTAGTTCATGGATACTTACCAGCGGGTTTAAATTATAAATTAATGTAGCACAAAATTCTAATCCTGGTCTACATATAACTTTAATCAGTTTGGTTTGGCATTTATCATATGGCAGTCTGATGGTCCATTACCAGAAGAAATGAATGGAGCTATAAATAGTGAGCAAGACAGGCCTTTGTTAGATGACAATATATGTGCACCTGATACAATGGATCCTGTAGGAGCTACACGTAGTGAGCAAGGCAGGCCACTATTAGATGACAATCCTTGTGTACCTGATTCTATGGATAATGTAGGAGGTATTGCACATCTGACGAATGATTTCTTTTGATTTAATTTAAATGTGTCTTCTAAGTCTCTTTTAATGTAACTGCTTTGATTGTTCAACTCTATATTTAAGTTGCAAAATTTTCCTTTTGCTGCAGATAGTCTCAATGCATATTCTCTTGACAGCCAAATTACCTGTAAAGATGCAAATGTCAATAATGTGTCCAGGTCAGATACTGCAGTGACTGATTCAAATCCAGATGAAGAAATTGGTACTTCAGATTCTTGTACATTTTTCGGAAATAGTGATAGTGATCCAGCTGGTCAAGAAGTAACTAACTCAATGCTGGCAATTCTACTTCCTCGAGCTATCCCTTTACTTAAGACGTTCAGTAGAAGAAAGAAGAAAAGTCGTAAGCTTCTATCTCACTCTGTCCATGGAGATCAGACGAACAATGATTTGCCCAACCCTAACACTGATGATGGATGCATATGTAAAGTGAACTTCTTAAGGCTCAAACTTTGTACTTAAGCGGTTAAGCCTATTATTTTCTTAAAATAAACATAGCAAATGTTTCAGTATTTAGGCATGAGTTATTCGAAGTCTAACTGGTTCCATAATTTTTCCTTGGAAGCTTGCAGCCAGAGAGCTTGCCGAACAACCAGAACTGGAAAGACAGAAAAAGATGGTACATGTTTCCTGTATAAGCCATGGTTCTGTTGTCTCCACCTCTGGGTGTACAGGGTCTGTGGCAGCAGAATATGATGGTATTAAAGATCCACTTCCAAATAGTTTTAAAGCTGATGAAGTGTCAGATGGCCAGGACACTCCTTCACAGCTACCTCTCAGTATGAATGGAAAGGGGACTACATTGCTTTGTCTTGGTAGAACTAAAGAGAAAGAGATAAATCGTCAAGAACCAGAAAATCATTTGAGCGAGCAGCCTTACAAAGGTGACAGTTTAATTTACAGGTCTGATAATAGTTTTGAAAATTTACAACTGTAGAAGGATACTTATGTGGATGGTAACAGAAACATTGCATTGTTTCCCCTTTAAGGATATGATGGAAGTTCATTCTTCATTTTTGCTAAGAAGCTTCTGTTGCTCTATGTATAGGTTATTTTTTTTACCAATACACTTATAAATAGAACCCCTGTCGACCAATAAAATGGTCTGTTGACCAATAAAATGGTATTTTCCTCCTTAAATATATCCGTTAAGCCTAAATTACCTTAGTGCAGACCTCATTTACATGATGTTAGAATATTCAGCAACTAATAGTGGTCTACTGTGACCTGAGACTGGGATTTCAGCCATTACTGTCTTGCCTTCTCAAATGAGCACCTATAAAATTCTGAATCAGGTCATGAGTCTATAATTACACTGTACTGGTAATAGGCACTTGGATAACTGATTTTGTGTCAGTGTCTCCATCAGATCCTATTCTACTTCCTGAAAAAGAAGTTTCTGCCATGTCAGAGAGAGAGCTCCACTGTAAATCAACAGAAAAAACTCACAACATTCCTGCATCAGCAGGAAAACGTTCTACCAATTCGAACAGTATGACCTGCAGTAGTTCCAAGAATCTTGAGTTTCCCAAGGTATGGACTTTGTTAATGCATATCTTGCCCTTCGGTGTGGATAAATGATTCTAACTTCTGCTGCATTGTCTTCAGATAAATGGAGCAGGATTGACCAGCAAACTCCCCAATAAAGTAGAGCTTGTTGATGCTGGTGTTTCAGTGCAAAATTTGCAAAATTCATGTACTGTACATTTCCAGAATTTGAGAGTAAATTGTCAAATAAAAGAACCATCTATAAAGCAAAGCAACGAGGGGAGTCTTCTCAGCCTTTTTGCACGCTATGTCTTCCCCATGCCAATTTCGATGGTTCAGATGATTGTCGTAGATGGTGCTCTTTATATCTGCGTCGAATCTGGAGCTGTGGAACACAAAGAGAGCTCTGTATTTGTCTACATGGCCTCAAAAGACGGACAGGGATGCCCTTCATTAATTGGTTACACACCAATAGGTTTGGAATATTCAAAAGATGACCTTGATGGAGATGTATGATTTTCTATTACTCCAACTTTGATATTTATGTTTACTTTGCTTTTAGCTCACCAAATTATAATTTGTCTGCAGACTGCAGTGGGCAGTATGCTATTACAGTTCATTCCAGATGCACATTTGCTTGTTTTAGCAAATAATGTTATAGCTCCTTACTGCATGTAAGGTCCACCTGTCTCTTATTCATACTTGTTCAGTGTATATATATATATTATTACTGGAATACTAATTGCGCACATTTTTTCCAGGGAGGGTAAATTGCATTGTTTGTGCTCAGCCTGTGCGTCAGGTTGCTTTAAGAAGAATGGTGTTAAAATAGTGCAATTAAGCAATGGTTATGTATCGCTTGTGGCGGAACTGGAAACAACTCATAATGTTCGGTGTCTATTAGTTTGCACACCTAGTTTTCTACTAGCAGCTGAGGAGGGAGGCAAGTTAAAGCTTTGGGTAATGAACTCTAGCTGGAGGTAAGTCCATGTCTTCTGCTATTATGGTTACTGCAGGAACAGTGCCTGATAAATTTGCCTTGCTCTAGCTTTAAATCTGCATGACATTTTCCTTTGTTTGTGTTACCTGTAAATGTATCTTCATTATTATACTGAAGGTCATTGTTTAGTGTTGTAGAGGGGTGCAGGACTTATAATTTCATAATTTGACTATTGAAACTAATATCTTCATTAATAAACTAAGTATTCTTCCATTTGGCTTATGCGTACAGATGAAGTCTCTTAAGGTAGCGTACTGTTCCAAACATTAGCTATCTGAAGTTTATCTAAAAAGATTGACACTGTTATACTGGATCACACGTTGTTTATCATTAATGGTGTTATGTTGTAGGCAAGAGAGGGGATAATGATTTATGTACTAGAGGTGTATATTTTTTCAGATAATACATATTTATGAATCCTACTAATAGTTAGATTCTTAATACTAATTCTGCATCTATTCACTTTGCAGTGCAAAAATGGAAGATTGGTATCTACCAACATTTGACTGCATGTTTCCGTGTCTAGTGGAGCTCCAGAGAGTTCCCTTGTCAGACAACCTGGTTATTGGCCATAATGGCTTTGGAGAATTTGGCCTGTGGTGTGTGGATCCTTCCTTTTGATGTATTTACTTACTTTCTTGCAGTCTGAACGTATTTCGTGCTAGTACCAATTATAACTTTTACTTTCAATATGTTATCATCAATTTAGAAATTGGAGTAATATACGCACCATGCTTTCTCGATTATGGTCTTGCTCTTATTTTAGCATTATGTGATTCTAGGAATGTGTAATATACCCTAATTTGTGGATCACAGAGTAATAGCTGTGTTATATGCACAAGATTTATTTATTCAGAATGCTACATGACAAAACAATATAGAATCACATTAGGTGATAGTTGATCTAGGACATTGGTAACATGTTAACATGGAAGCATTGATAAAATGAATATTACTATGTAGCAAATATATATATCGGACAAGTCACAGTAAATGAATATTACTATGTAGCAAATATATATATCGGACAAGTCACAGTACTAATCTTCAAATTAACTTCTGGGTCAAGACCTGTATCACCATACCAGCCTTCTCCATACTGGTCAAATGTTTGTTTTATGACATATTGTCCATCTTCGTGTTATTTCTTCTTCTACGTTAACTGCTATGTTGTGCTTTAACCTCTCCTAGTTCGACCATTTGTGATGGTAGACAAGTCCTGGTTTTATATATATTTTTTACCTGCAGATTTATTTTATTAAATTGTATTGCTTGTAAGTGTTTAATTCTTGAGTATTTAAAGATTCATTTTCCTCTGAAAGATGAGCCAAAATCATTTAAAGATTTACTTTCCTATGCATTTCGTGTTTACCCCATCCCCACTGCAGGATACACTTCCTCAATGTCACATTTCACTGCAGTGTGTGACATTACTTAGTTGTCCTGTAGCACTTGTGCGTAAATCCTATTTTACAGTGTTTTCTACAATTTTTCTATTGCTGGCTATCATGGCTGTTCTATGATCTGTTTTCAGTCTTGTGACTTTCTTCACTCATATAGTTGTTTCTGAGCTATCAAATCTACTACACTGAATGATTTTTGTGTGAGCGGAACTTGTATGGAATTTTGTCCATTGCTTGTTTTTCTCTCCTGCATTTTGTTAAACGAGGTTATGCTTTTTGCAGGGATATTTACAAGCACAGCCTCATATCAAAGTTTTCTTCCCCAGGCATGTCAGTTTCTCGGTGCATTTCCTGTGGTCTTTTCAGATGGCAAAAAAGAGGAGAGCATAAAAATGAGGAGCTCATTGTTAATGAAATCATGCATGCAACAAAGATGTCGTTTGAAGGAAAAAGTGAGAACCCCACCTATTCACCAGATAATAGAGATGTGGCTATCTGGCTCTTGATCTCAACTGTCTCAGATCCAAATTCACAATTTTATCGATCAAGTCAGCAGCAATCAAAGCCCACTGAATGTTGGCGGCTTGCCTTATTGGTCAACGGCACAGTGATCAACGGGATTGTTCTGGATAAGGGGTATATTTATTACTGATGTTAGATATCACTTATTAACAACCTTGTTAGGTAGGACTGGAGGAAACTTCATGTCTGTGACTCGAAAAACTGTTTTCAATCTCTTTAACCAAGGTCTGACTGACTGCAAAATATCCTCTGCAGGGCTGCAGCTGTCACACCTGCTGGTCATGGAATTATTGGTACATGCGATGGGCTTGTTTATATGTGGGAATTATCCACGGGAAAGAAACTTGGAAACTTGCATTCCTTCAAAGGTAATTTCTATTGCCACTGTGGTTATCTTAACATGTCCTTGTCCATAGGAATGCATGTTTCCTATAAACCTCCCAGGAAGAATAAATTTAAACCATTTTGCAAGTAGCTATCAAGCTCTTCCAATTTTTATTCAGCACAGAAGCATCTTGTTGCCATGTACGTCACAAAAGTTATTAATCTAACTTCAGTTCACCTTCTTGTTGCCATGTACATCACAAAAGTTATTAATCTAACTTCAATTCACCTTGTGGCCTGGGATTATAACAATCTCTTGAAAATCTACAATCATGTTTGTCCAACTTATTCAATAGTACAGTAAGAAAATACTATCACATTCGAATGCAGATGTCTCAACTTAGTTTACGTGTGGCCCATTTTTTATTTGCAAATTACAGTCCCTTATATTTCTATTGGACTCCAGGCGAGCATTCACTATAGTTAATTCATGCTTCCACTTAATCCTTTACTTGTATTCTCTTGGATGGGCTGTAACTTTTTATATAAACAGGAAGTTGTATTCAACTGAACTGGGCACTGATTGAGTTTCAAAATGGCCTTGCAGGTTCCAGTGTGTCATGTATCACCACCGACACCTCAAACTTGGGCGCAGTAGCTGTAGCTAGTGGAGATCAGCTGTTAGTCTACCTCCCATCTTGACATATAGTGGGATGTTCGGAGCCCAGTTTCAATATATAATGTACATCTAGTCGAAGGATTGTTGAATACTGAATAGAAGCTTCAAGCAGAAAGTTTAACATGCTCTAGCATCCAGTAGTTAAGGTTAACTAAATGTATCTTTATCTGTTCCGAGATTGTCTCAGTCAGTGTACATAGTTGTACCAGCCTTGTATTTTCATACAGATACTTCACCACATAAAAAACTTCATGGCTACCCTGTATTTTCGTACAGATACTTCACCAGATAAAAAACTTCATGGCTACCCTGCCTTGCTGTTTCATATAATGATGTAATTTTTCTGTTACCATCTTCTCTAGATAAGGAAAAGAAACACAGATGCAGAATTTTATTTTTATTTTCTACGCAAAAAAAATATACCTTGTAAACCAGATAATTATCACTCAATGGATAAGGTGGCCATTCTTCAAGTCACAGGACATTGAGGTTGAATTTGTGAAAACCAACATGTGGGAGCACCATTTATGCAAAATCCCGTGTGTTTCTCGAAGCACAAATGATTAGCTTTTTGGCCTGAGGTGAATTGAATTTGAACTACAATAATCAGTGGCCAGGGCCAGGCTATGAGGTTTCAGTGAATAGAAAGAGGTAAAAGAAACATTAGCTGAAATGAATAAGCAAACTTTCATGTTTTAAGACCAGAAACAGCTTTTGAAGATCACCATCCGTGTGTACAGGAGAAGGCTACCAAGATTAAAGCGCAAAACATAATTAAGTGAACTCAAAATTAGGACAAATATATAACTGAAGTTCTCATAACTATATCAATATAATAAATCAATTGCACCGTGCATCCAACACAATCGTCATAAGTTAAGAAGTCGAATAATCAATAAAAATGCAACAATTCCTATCCGGTTCTCACCACAAAAAGAATACAAGGACAAGCAATAAGTAACTCACTGGGTCTATATATTAAAACTAAAACCGAATCTATTTGGCAACAACACCATTGACGGCTGCCTTGGCAGAGGCATCACCAGTTGGGTTCAGCTCATCCCAAGCTTCAATCCATGTGACCATGGCATCTGCCAGCTTGGTGAAGTAGGGATCGACTGCTGTAAGCTTGGCCTTTACTTGTTTGGCCAACTCAAGGTAGCATTGCTGCACAGTAGTGCAATCTGCTGGGAGCTTTACAGCCTGGAAGAACGGAATGATGTCCTCCTGCCAGTAGATTCCCTTGTACTCCTTTTTCAAGTTCACGAATGGGTTACTGGCTTTGCTGTGCCAGATGTATGGCAGGCCAGTCTTGACACCGAGATTCAAATGATCGCAGATGACCTGCATTTACACATGTGGCAGATCAGTTTGACAATGTTCATTACTGCATTTTCCAACACAACTTAAAACTTTTGGGCTTAACTCAGACATGTGCTCGCCCTGCACTATGAATTGGGATTTTGTCATGTTTCAAATTTTCAACTTGGTAAAGTAGAGGTAGGTTTTCTTGAAAGTTATATTTGTCATCTTAAACATTGACATAATCTTAGATCTCAACAAAAAGGCAGGACAAGAAGATATTTTGGTTCCTCTAAGTTGGGACCACGGTTTTGGATACTCTATAGGATAGATGCCTTTTTATTTCTAAATCAAAAGCACTTGCTAGTAATAACCTTTAATGATTTGCTTATTATTCTACCAATAATACAGTCCAAGCATTTGATAACATTATAATGTGACAAGATTCATTGGAGATCTATTTGTGCAAAAGTCAGATATAAATGTTTGCCAAATTTCATCTAAAAGAGGATCATGTTCTTGACATGCACATGACAACCTAATGCTCTATTATTATAATCGATAAGACTACTGACTCTTTAGTTGCTAGCTTTTGATCACATAGAAAAATACAATTAGATCATATACCAAAAAAAAAAAAAAAGGTACCTTAGTGCACCATCCAGCCCACATGTCGTCGTATCGTCCAATGGGCTGACCATCACCCATGAGACCAAAGTACATTGCTGGTCCGATCAAATCACGGTTGAATCCCAAGTTCATGCCGCACATTGGGAAAATGGTACCTTTGGGAATTGTCATGACAGCATCAACATATCTGAAATAAACACAATGAGCAATGTTAGATTGACTGCTCAAGTATCGTTGTAGAAATTTACACAGATGGTATATGAATATTAGGGAAGAACATGCCTTGTATTCCTCTCACGGGGCTTAACAAGCTGAGTAGGTGCATCATAATCTGGGATGTTAAGCCACAGACCATGAGAAACAGCAGTTGGAACACCCTCACGCATACTGAAGGGATACCCACGGACGAAATCGGCACCCTCCCTGTATGGATCGTAAAGGGTGTTGAAGAAATGTGGGGTGGATGGGCACAAGAGGTTCTTGATGTGCTGCTCAAGAGCATTGATATCTTTGCCAGTTGGATCTTTGGCAACCTGAATAACATTCCAGTAACACCATCAGCATTCCAATTTACAAGCTCATTTATCACTCACAAACAAAACGGTAAAGCAAAACTAAGCACATCAAGAATACTTCAATGCTGAAAATATGGCTGATCTAGATTCTAGAAGCTCAATTAGTCATATCCAGATCAATTAACAGGGGAATAACAGACAGTTCAATTTGCAAAACTCGAGTTGCAGAATTCAAATAATCAAGTTCATCTAACAAAAGGTGAGACCTTTTTTTTATCTAACATGAGACCTTTCTTAGCAGAATTCAATCAATGAGCCAAAAAAAGTTCAACCAGCTACAGATCTAATCAAAACACAATAAACATCCAAATCCCAGAACATAAACCTCAACATGCAACAACATTATCAAGATCACAATCTACAAAATTCAAGAACACACCAAAACCAAAAAAAACCCAATTTCATCAGATCCCAACAGTAAAGATCCAGCCTTTAACTCCAATAAACCAAATCAAAGATCCAATTCAAACAACCAATCATTCACCATTAACTTTAACAACAAAAAAAAGACTAAAAACCAAGACTTACAAAGCAATCATCATCAATGGTGTAGATATACTTCTTCTTGGACACCATATACCCAAAGCACCTGCAAGCAGAGTCCTTGAAGGAGATGCAGGAAGCCTTAGGACCCAAAATCCTGTTGATGTCGTTACGATTGTACAGCTCGTAATCGAAGCCTTCAGGGACATGGATGGTCTTGGTAGGGTCACCATCTTGGACGATGATGAGATGGTAATGCTGGAAGAAAGGCCTCCACATCTCCAAGAAATCAAGGTTTCTGATGGTTGGAATCACAATATCCAGCTCATCTTTCAAGAGAGGAGTAGGTGAAGCCATTTTTGTGTTTCAAGAGAGGGTTTTTGGGAGGTGATGAATGGGAATTGTGTGTGTGAAGGGTTAATATATATAGAGGAAGATGAGAAGAAGAAGTAGAAGAAGAATTATGGATGCAATGAAATTTGTAGAATATTATGATGACCAGAATCAATCAAGCATCTTTTATTTTTTTACTAATCCTTTTTTATTACTTTTATTCTTTTTGGTTATCAATTTTCTTTTGGGTGTTGAAAGTTATTAGTCAATCATTAAAGAGTCACAACTCACAACTGTCTCCGATAGTGGTGATTTGTTTTGAAATTTTGAATTTGGGATATTTTGAATAATATTCCATTTCTTTTGAATTTTCAAATATACCATAATATCATTATGCATTCTTATGCTAGTAATATCTTTTGAGAATTAAAAGTTATCGAAGATTATGGTTACCGGCATACATATTAGAGTCATGTTTACACTAATGTTAACTTATATAATATTTTCAATATTTTTAAAAGAGTTATTTATTGTTTATATTTTTTGAATAAGATTAAATTTAAAAATTTATATCATAGTCGAATGAGTCACTGAAAGAAATATTGATGTGATAATATTGGGAGGAAGGAAAATAACATTGCCTCTTTTTGACCAATAATATGAGTTTATTAATTATTTTTGTTTCTCGAAATATATTATTAGTATAAGTAACTCATTTGCTTTTTTCTTTTGTCTTTTCCTTTGAATCTAAATCTAAATTCAAGTGGTTAATTATAAACTAGAAAAATCCATTTACAATAGTAGAAGTTTGGACTTTGTTACCGACATTTAAAAATGGGACATGGGGTTTGTTTGGAGTATATAGATCATTTTCTCAAAATATGAAAGTCAGGAAGGGAAATGGCTCGGTTAGAGAACGACTTAAAATTTGGATATGTATACATTAATGCCTATTCCCAATGATGTAAATAAGTAGATACTTTGTGTAACATTTTGTAAATTCGAAACGTATGTATTCGAGTGTCAAACTGAAACGATTTATATTTAAGAATATATGGATTAATGGGTACTTTATTTATCTGCACAGAGCTATTTATATTATCAGAATGCTTGATGTGTATAATTACATAGAATTCGATGACATACTTAAAACGCTAGCGCCCTATCTTTTTATTCTTTTAATTCTAACATAAATGTCACATTACCTTGTAACAATAAATTTATGAACACGATTGAGTAAGAAGAAAATAATATGATTGATATAGAATTTGAATGAACATTTGAATAGATTTTGGTAAAATTATGTTTGAAACAAAATATTTAAAATGTATTTTAATTCAAATAAATGTTTATTAAACTAAATACACTGATTACAGTTGTCAATTGTTTTACAAACAACCCATTAATGTCTCCTACTAATTAATATGCCTGGCCTGGTGCATTCTTTAAATGTGGTTATGAATGTAGTAGTGTGATAATTGACCTACCTAGTACTCCTACAATTCTCGAGTCTGGCGTTACACAAACGTTGGAAGTTAAGACACAATTACGACATGGTCAACTAAATAATAATAAGTCCTCCTAGTAGTAAGTAATTACTCCCTCTTTCCATTTCATAAAAATTAAAATAATTTTTCATTCTAAACCTTTTAACAAAATAAAATAATTTTTTATTTATAAAAATAATCCCATAATACAATTCATTTTTAACCATATATTATTAGGCCCATATATATTTTTATATCTCAAATTCATTCTTAAGCACATATTACATATTTTTCTTAAAAATCGTGCAAAATCAAATTGTTTCATTATTAACAGGACGGAGGGAGTAACTAATCTATTACTATTATAAAATGGAAGATGATCATAGCGGACTAACTTTCATTTTTCCTATTTTATCTCTCATCATAATTACCATTTTCATTGTAATATTTTATATGGTTTAATCATATTAAAAATTATGTTATAATTAATAATTTTATTATAATATAAAAATATTATTAATTTAATATATTTTGAATAAGATTAATAGTTGAACAATTTTCTAGTAGTAGTAGTGGTAATGGGTTTATACTAGTAATTAATTAACATTGACTTAGTTTTAGATCTGGGTGTGGTCTGGCAATTGCTGGCCAAATGGCTCGCTCCATACGTTACGGCGCGTTTAATTTCCATGCCGTTGTGTACTAGTACCTGCTTGGACTTGTCGTCTGACTTCTGTCCCGTCACACCACGTATTTACTCCATCCGCACCTTTCACAATATTACATTTTAAAAATATTTTACATACAATTTCAATTAAAAGGTTTTTAAATAAAATTTTACTCATAAATAAAGTACTAGTAGTAACTAATTGTTAATTGAGTAGTAGAAATCTAGGAGCTGTTTGTTATACCACTGAAACCGTCATCTTCCTACTCAAATCGAACATTTTATAAAAAAAAATTAATTTCTGTTAAAAAGAAATCACTCGAATTCTATCTCAATCAATCCCTTATATTTGACCAAGTTAAAATTTTATAGTAAAATAATAAAAGAGATTTGTAATAGAAATTCGGAGATTTTGATTGAATTACACTCAATAGGTCCAATTAAACTAAAATGAATAATTCAAATAACAATGAACTAAATTCAATTATAATGAAGGCTTGGTGTATTACCAAACCAAAAAGATAATGGTATGTGGATTAGTATTTTTTTAATTCCTGGACAGTGGATTGCATGCATGACATGAAAGGTGGGAAATTAAGTGCATCACACGACCGACACAATTCTACCAAACATGTGTAAATTTTGTGTCTCGCAGGCACAGATTGTCACCGTCGGTGCCTTAATAACCGACCCTTTTTCTACTTTGTCTAAATCAATCGAAAATGATTAGAAATATAAATTATATCTTTGAACTTAATTTACTTTTATATTCGAATACAATCAACTCGACTATATATCTTAAAAATAAATTTATTTATCTTAGACCCCTAAACTCAAGTTATTGCTATGAGCATAAGCATATCTAGCTTATTTTTCCAACTAGTGAACCAAACACTTTTTTTTTTTTTTTTTGTTTTTACTTTAAGTTAATATATCTAAAAGAGCAAGGTGATTAAGGAGTGATTGACATTTGACAACACAAGCTTATGATTATTAATGATTGATTGATTAAAACGGGAGAATAGTAATTAATAGCAAGATTAGCTAGGCTGACAGCAGTGTAAGAGAATCGAATATGCCAATGAGAAGAAGCATGAATTCATTCATAACAACATGGTGCCAATTTCACTAGAACGTGAATTGACAGGGGATTGTCTCCTTCTCCTAGTATTTTACACACGTAGATTTCTTTTCCTCTTTTTTCTTCTTATACAAAGGTTTTGAAAGCATGTTCTACCAATTACAACTTCATAAATCACGCCAGTTTGTACCTTCAGTATTCAACTATAACTATTTCGATATTTTTGATAACTTCGTGTAAAGTAAAATAAAAATAAAAATAAAATTATAAAGTATCCGTTCCGTTAAATTTGTCTTCGACCCTTTCTCATGAACAAGGTTGTTTAATGAGACGGGGAGTAGAAAGTATGACAAATAATTTTGAACCCCACTTTAACTTTACTGAGATTTAGAAAGATGCTCTAAATCTAAAGCCTACAGATGTCATGTCACCAAACAAATCCAGCCCGATTAAAACTTCTGCCTACATTATATGTACGGTGAGTCGGTGAGTAATAGCGCTAAGATCCAATAAGTGCACTACTAGCACTTGTGTTCAACACTAAACAAATCGTGACATTATCAACTATTTATTCATTTTCATTTATTATAAGTTAATTTACCAACTAATTTTGCTAAAAATATTCTCTGACGTGTGTTGGACGAATGACAAATTTAACCACCACACAATATTAATCCATCTCGTAAAACTCCATGACTCCATCGATGTATCCACTATCCATTCCAGGCGCATATATA